>JAZHYW010004962.1:0-68867 GCA_037355805.1 Ixodes ricinus
GGCCGACAGCACCGTGGAGACGACTACACCTGGACTTTGCAGGCTCGTTCCGAGGAACCATGTTCCTAGTCGTGGTGGACGCGCACTCGAAGTGGCCAGAGGTGTTCACCATGCAGAGCACTACGACCGAGCGCACTGTGAGGTGCCTACGTGAACTTTTCTGCAGGTTCGGAATTCCGGAAACAATCGTTTCAGACAACGGGCCGCAGCTGGTGTCCGAGGAATTCAAGGTGTTCATGAGGAACAACGGGGTCAGACACGTCGTGAGCGCCCCATACCACCCGAGCACAAACGGCCTGGCAGAACGGTTTGTGCAGACACTGAAGTCTGCACTACGCAAGTCATCCGCTGGTGAGTCTCTGGAAGAAGCATTGCAAACCTTTTTGCTGACATACCGGAATACTCCACATTCAACAACAGGAGAGACGCCAGCAAACTTATTGATGGGCAGAAGATTGCGTTCCAGGTTGGATGTAATCAAGCCTACGGCAGAGGGGAAAGTGATCCACAAGCAATTTACACAAAGTAAGCAACGAAGGACAAACAGAGAAGAAATCTGCCCTAGTGACAATGTCCTAGTGCGAAATTACAGGAGTTCACCGAGGTGGCTACGTGGTACCGTCCTCAAGAAGACTGGTCCAGTATCTTACCAAGTCCAGGTTACCACGCCTCGAGGCAAGTTCATCTGGCGTCGGCACCTCGATCAACTTTTGAGCCAAACACGGCCAACGGCAACGCCGGTACCTTTGGACACCGAGGACGCTGAGGGGTTCCTGGTCTTTTCACCAGGCGAGCCAAGTGTCCAGACCACGGTACAAGAGCCTGGGCCACAGCAGCCTCACACCATCCCGCAACGGGATCCTGTACCTCCTACAGGCCGCTCTACTTCTGAAGGACGCTACCCATCGAGAGAACGGCGTCCGCCTGACAGATACCAAGCTCGCTCCTAACTTTTGTATAATACTGCCGTTGGCGCTGCTACGTAATTAAAGGAGGAAGAGTGTTGTGTAGTTACCGCCAAGCGCGCGCTACTGGGACTATAGTGGCGGCGCTTTAGTTCCTTCGCTCTTCTTCTTTATCGTCGTGCCAGTTTGATAGCACGAGAGGTTCGTTCTAGTTCCACGCTCCATGGAATAAACCTCGGGCCATGGTCCTCCGGTCTACTGTGTCTGTTGCCCCGTCAAGACACGACAACTTGGCGAGGAGGATGGGAGCCGACGTGTATTTCCTTCTGGAAAAACGCACATTTTCCTTCTTCACACGAACTCCACGCCCTGACAACCACAAAGGACTGTTTGCCGTAAACAGGTTACCGTTCGGAGTCTCCTCGGCACCAGCCATTTTTCAGAGAATCATGGACACAATGCTGAAAGATCTGAAAGGCGTCAGTTGCTACTTGGATGACGTCCTCATCACCGGTAGGACGCCGGAAGAGCATTTGGCCGATTTGGAAGCAGTCCTAAAGCGGTTGTCAGAGCGTGGAGTTCGTGTGAAGAAGGAAAAATGTGCGTTTTTCCAGAAGGAGCTGCGTTATCTGGGCCACGTGATCAGTGCTGCAGGTGTCAGCACGACGCCAGAGAAGATCGAGGCTCTGCTGAAGGTTGCTGCACCCTCAAGCAAGCAGCAGCTCCAGTCATTCCTGGGTATGGTAAATTACTACGGAAAGTTTGTTCCACGACTATCCACCCTGGCAAGTCCGCTCTACAGGCTGCTGCGTCAAGACCAGCGCTGGTGTTGGGACAAAGCGTGTCAAGCAGCGTTCGAGGAAATCAAGACAGCGCTAGCAACACCATCGATTCTGGCACACTACGACCCAAGTAAGCCATTGCAAGTTGCGTGCGACGCATCCCAGTATGGCATAGGCGCTGTTCTGTCTCATGTGACTGAAGATGGAAGCACTCGTCCTGTGGCGTATGCATCACGCACACTGACCGAAGCTGAAAAGAAGTACAGCCAACTTGAAAAGGAGGCACTAGCCATTATTTTTGGGATCAAAAAGTTCCACTTATACATCTACGGCCGAGTTTTCACTCTCGTCACGGATCACAAACCGCTGCAGACTATTTTGGGCCCAAAGACAGGCATTCCATCTATTGCGGCAGCACGTTTGCAGCGCTGGGCTGTTACCTTGTCAGCGTACAAGTACTCGTTGGTGTACAAGAGATCCAGTGACAATGCAGAGGCCGATTTTTGCTCAAGGTTCCCTCTCGAAAGTGGGAAAGACGATAGTTGTGAGGGCGAAGAGTCCTTCTATGCACTGCGACTAGAGTCAATGCCGGTGTCCTCTAAGGAGATTGCACGCGCTACGTCGCGCGACCCGTTACTTTGTCAAGTACTTGAATACACAAGCATGGGTTGGCCGACGCACGTGCAAGAACAACAACTCAGACCGTTCTTTGACAGACGCCTGCAGATGAGTGTTCATCAAGGGTGCCTAATGTACGGCATGAGGGTTGTTGTTCCGTCCCAGCTGCAGGAGCCCGTGCTCGACGAACTGCATCAAGGCCATCCCGGCATCGTGCGAAGTAAGGAGCTGGCTCGCAGCTATGTTTGGTGGCCATCAATTGACTCAGACCTTGAAAGAAAGGTACGAAGCTGCCAAGCATGCCAGGAACAGCGTAATGATCCATGCAAAGCGCCTCTTCACCCCTGGGCATGGCCGACAGCACCGTGGAGACGACTGCACCTGGACTTTGCAGGCCCGTTCCGCGGAACCATGTTCCTAGTCGTGGTGGACGCGCACTCAAAGTGGCCAGAGGTGTTCACCATGCAGAGCACTACGACCGAGCGCACTGTGAGGTGCCTACGTGAACTTTTCTGCAGGTTCGGAATTCCGGAAACAATCGTTTCAGACAACGGGCCGCAGCTGGTGTCCGAGGAATTCAAGGTGTTCATGAGGAACAACGGGGTCAGACACGTCGTGAGCGCCCCATACCACCCGAGCACAAACGGCCTGGCAGAACGGTTTGTGCAGACACTGAAGTCTGCACTACGCAAGTCATCCGCTGGTGAGTCTCTGGAAGAAGCATTGCAACACCTTTTTGCTGACGTACCGGAATACTCCACATTCAACAACAGGAGAGACGCCAGCAAACTTATTGATGGGCAGAAGATTGCGTTCCAGGTTGGATGTAATCAAGCCTACGGTAGAGGGGAAAGTGATCCACAAGCAATTTACACAAAGTAAGCAACGAAGGACAAGCAGAGAAGAAATCTGCCCTGGTGACAATGTCCTAGTGCGAAATTACAGGAGTTCACCGAGGTGGCTACGTGGTACCGTCCTCAAGAAGACTGGTCCAGTATCTTACCAAGTCCAGGTTACCACGCCTCGAGGCAAGTTCATCTGGCGTCGGCACCTCGATCAACTTTTGAGCCAAACACGGCCAACGGCAACGCCGGTACCTTCGGACACCGACGACGCTGAGGGGTTCCTGGTCTTTTCACCAGGCGAGCCAAGTGTCCAGACCACGGTACAAGAGCCTGGGCCACAGCAGCCTCACACCATCCCGCAACGGGATCCTGTACCTCCTACAGGCCGATCTACTTCTGAAGGACGCTACCCATCGAGAGAACGGCGTCCGCCTGACAGATACCAAGCTCGCTCCTAACTTTTGTATAATACTGCCGTTGGCGCTGCTACGTAATTAAAGGGGGAGGAGTGTTGTGTAGTTACCGCCAAGCGCGCGCTACTGGGACTATAGTGGCGGCGCTTTAGTTCCTTCGCTCTTCTTCTTTATCGTCGTGCCAGTTTGATAGCACGAGAGGTTCGTTCGAGTTCCACGCTCCATGGAATAAACCTCGGGCCATGGTCCTCCGGTCTACTGTGTCTGTTGCCCCGTCAAGACACGACACTTTTCATCTCCACAAGTGGAAGTCACGAGCTTGTTAGACCAATTGATCGCTTACCTTTTACACCAGACCTCACTGTGAAGATGAAGGCTTGTCATTATTCTCCTTTTCCCTGGAGCCCCCACATTTCACAGTCATCTTAAGCGTGAATGGGGGACTATGACGTCAATTTCGTTGTGCGTGCTCGCACACACCGGTGGCTGCTGGCTCGTAGACAGATTGTGCGCCACTTATTATAGACACTGGAATGCTTGGTTCAGCATCTCTTTAACCCTTTAGGTGCTATGTACACAATTGTGTACATTAAAATAAAAACCTAATTTCGCGTTTAGAATGCAAATATCTTAGTTAAACTAAATTTGGCATAATTATAGTTTAGTCTTCTAGCAACCATGACAGTTTTTGGTGCCATCTATCGGGATTTTCGGGAGATACGATGTAAACAAGAAGCATGGCATCGAACACAACGGCAGCGGAGTGTAGGTCAACTTTTCTAATTTATGTAGCAAGCGTGGCATGATTTCTGCCCGAAGTAAAATCACACGTTTTATGCTACATTATAAATATTCGGTTACAAAAGAGTTTATGGCAAGAAGCGTCTTGGCGGGCTTGAAAAGTCTCAATTTATTGGCATACACAATCGTGTACAAAGTGCCTCAAAGGGGGCAGAAACTTTGTCAAAGAACCAATTTTGCTTGTTTTCCAGGCTTTTTGACTCTGCCTTGTTCTTCTTTTTATGCAAGAAAAAGCCATGAAAAGACGGGAGAATCAGCTGGAAGGCTTTTGGAGCGGATTGCGAATGGAGACGTGTCTGACTTAGGGGAGAGCGATGAAGAAGATGACACCTTTGAAACGCGGAGCAAGCTTACGACGTGGAGAATGAAGAAGCTGCGGTGCAGGATGCAAACGAAGACGAGGAGAGCACTCCTGATGTCCCGTGCACAAGCGTGATATGGAAGAAAAAAAGGTACACACCACCTCAAGACACCGGCTTTTCTGCGCGAGGAGACTTTGCTGTGACGGCGGATGAGACGAGCACACCACTCACTTATTTCTCGAGATACGTTCCCCAGTCTGTATTCAAGGGCATCACAGAAGCGACAAATGAGTACAGTGTGCTAACGTCACACACCAATGTAAACACAAGTCCAGACGAGGTTCGGAAGCTTGTTGGAATGCACGTGCTGACGGGCGTGATATCGCTTCCCGAGTGAGACTGTATTTGGAGAATACAGCCAAAGTTCCGCTTATCTCAGAAACAATGACCGCAAAGAGGTTTTTCAAGTTCAGAAATAACCTTCATATTGCTGTCAGTGAGCCTTCTGATTGCCAGGACAAGCTGTGGAAGGTGCGCCCTTTCTTGGACAGCATCAGGACGCGCTGCTTGGACCTACAACTCGAGGAGGAAGTTTCAGTGGACGAACAAATGATACCGTTCAAGGGGAAGCTTTCGATCAAGCAATATATGAGGGGGAAACCAACACCTTGGGGAGTCAAAGTTTTTGCCCTTTGTGGGAGAAGCGGACAGCTCTATGACTTTGTCATTTATCAAGGCCAGAACTCGATAAGTGACGATTTGAAAAAGGCGTTTGGCCTCTGCTCGGGTGTCGTGCTCCACCTAGCACAACGGATCCCATTGGGGTGCAATTATCGATTGTACTTCGACAATTATTTCACTTCAATACCCCTTCTTCGACGTCTCAAGAAAGACGGCATTCCAGCTGCCGGTACGTTACGGACGAACAGGCTGGCGAAGTGCCCCATTTCAAGTACTAAGGCAATGAAGAAGAGTCCGAGGGGTATTCAGAGGAATGTGTTACTCAAGACGACATTGTCGCTGTCTCCTGGAAGGACACAACTGCGTTACCATTGCCTCGAATTTTGTTGGCATAGGAGAACGAAAAGAGGTCAGCAGGTGGGACAAGGAGAAGAAGCAGCACATCTTGGTCAAGCAACCAGAAGTGATCAAGAAGTATAACCAGTCAATGGGTGGAGTGGACAAGCTCGATTTTCTCTTGAGCTTATACCGGATTAAAATCCGATCGAGGAAGTGGACACTTCGGGTCCTATTTCATTTTGTTGACATTGCCATCTGTAACGCCTGGCTTGAATACTTGCGAGACAACGAAGGCATCCCCAGGACGAAGCTGATGGACCTCATGCACTTTCGCCTCCAAGTTGCAGAAGGACTAATTAAGGTCGTCCCAAATGCAAGAAAACGAGGACGACCGTCTCTAGAAAACCTGGACCTGCAGGCAGCCGAGGCAACCAAAGTGCTAAAGAAGCCAAGGATGTCTCGCCCATGCGCTGACAGCCGCTATGATTGTGTGGACCATTGGCCAGAAGCCAGGGATCAGGCAGAGCCTTCGCATTGCAAACTCGAAAACTGCAAAGGAAGGTCGAGAATTTTCTGCAAGAAATGCGCTGTCCCACTCTGTCTCACAAAGGAACGCAATTGCTTCTTCAGGTTCCACGTGTGAAAAGTGCAAATATTTAAGTGCTTTGTACACAATTGTGTACATACTTGTAAGAAATAAAGTTTTGCATTTGTATTCAAAGTACTATTGTTTCTGTGACTTTTGAGCATATTTCTTTTATTTTAGGTGCAAAAACAATTTTTACACTTCAAAACAGCAGATGGAGCCTGAAAGGGTAAAGGGGTCAATGAGGACTAGTGATGGGGCGAAATACCGGAAATTTGGATTCGGGCTGATTCAAAAGTTTCTGAACTTTTCGGGACGGTTTTTTAATATTCGGAGGTTCAATTGGTTCGGTCGTCACTCGTCGTCGGTCTTGTATCGTTCGCAAATATAAATCAGTTTTGGTTTATTGTTGGCGTTTCTGAAGAGAAACAGGGAGCACGTCGTTTTGTTTTAAGCACATGGTGCGTACCCATAAGCTTTAATCTCAGCCGTTGGCGTCAACTCTCTGGGCCTTCGTGCTTCGGGGACGATATTTTGGTCTGGAATTAAAATTGAGTGAGTACATAATTCATTCACTCCAACCTTTCGTATGATACGAATTTCGGTCGTAATATGGAAGCTTAATGTGTCGTCTATGATACACATACAATAAATATCTTTGAGTAAGCAAAGCGATAGATGAAGAAAGAATAAAGCAATTAAAACTAAGACAACCCAACCACATCTTTCAACTAGCAACAGACGAGTAAAATTTCCACAGCGAGCAGCTGACTATACCCAGGAGAGAAAGGGGGAGAGGGGGACATAGAAAAAGCGAATTGCAAGTCAGAGGGGTGGGCAGGGAGATCATAGAGTCATTGGCCATGACCACAGCAAACAATGTGTTAAACCCTTCCGTCCTGGTGACGAAAACGGAGGTTGAATTTCTAAAATTTAAGATAAACCCACCTCTGACTTACGATTCGCCGTTTTTATCTCCCCTTACTCCCCCTTCCCCTCCTGGGTATAGTCGGCTGCTCGCTGTGGAAATTTTACTCATCTGTTGCTAATTGAAAGATGGGGTTCTGTTGTCCCAGTTTTATTTGTTTTATTCTTTCTTCATCCATCACTTGAGCCAACACGATCTTCTCCCAAACGTAAGCAAAGTATTCATCTCTTCTTCCGAAGGGTGTGGTGTGGTCTGGCAACATTCCGAATCTATCCGAGCCGTCCGAATTGCTAGAAGATTCGGTCAATTATCCGAATCTGCCGAATCTTCAGATTCGGGTTCGAATCTCGATTCGGTAAAACGTTCGTCCCATCACTAATAAGTAAGTGTTTCTTTACTTCTTGGGGTCCTGGCATGCTGCTCAATTTTAAATAAAACTTTGTGACGCTTATTTTTGCGCCTGCGAATAAATTGACGATCCCGAAACAAACCGCGTCTGAGTGACGTCACGTGAGAGTAGTCGATGTCACATGAAGTCACGCTCCTACGTCATGCTAGGTGAGGAGCAAGGAGGTCGCACGAACCTCGTTTGTCCCGCACGCTCGGGGCGGTGTTGGCATCGCTTCCGATACAATTTTTCTCGAAACTGTTCAATTCGTGCGACACTTGGGCGTCGGTTCAGGCTAGAACTTGGTGAGCATTGCCTGGATCATGCCTGAGGCATATTTCAATCGTCAAACTAAGTTTTAAAATCATCTTCCTTTTAGAAACTAGTTTGACGGTTGAAATAGGCCTCAGGCATAATCCAGGCAATGCTCACCAAGTTTTAGACCAAACCGACACCTCCACGTCGCACAAAGGACACTGTTTAGAGAATAATCGTACCGGGAGTTATGCCAGTGCTGCCCTGAACGTGCAAAACAAACGAGTTTCGCGCGACCTAGTTCCTCGTCTAGAATGGTGTAGGAATTTGACGTCCTATGAGAACGGATATTCTCACATGACGTCACTTGAACGGTTAGTTTCGGTATCGTCAGTTCATTCGCAGGCCCGCAAATGGGTGTCACAAAATTGCATACAAATTGAGCAGCATGCCAGGACCTCCAAAACGTCCAGAAACACTCTATATTTTTTCTTTTTAATCATTCTCATTGTCCCTTTAAGCAATACAGCCTTCAGACGCGAGTCACTGCGAT
Organism: Ixodes ricinus; assembly: GCA_037355805.1. Taxonomy (NCBI): domain Eukaryota; kingdom Metazoa; phylum Arthropoda; class Arachnida; order Ixodida; family Ixodidae; genus Ixodes; species Ixodes ricinus. Next base: position 8,397 of record JAZHYW010004962.1, read on the forward strand.
GACAATACCTCGTATATACCACATGCCAAGCTGTAAGTAATCAGTTATAACTTAGAACTTGGCAGGGGAAACATGAGCCTCATGACTCGTGCCTGCAGATCGCATTTTCTATGATGCCAGTAGTGTGACCCAGGCTTCAAGAGCTAATTACGCAGCAGACACGCAAACATGTCGATATGGTTTCATAAAGAAACAACAAAATATTTCTCCCCAAAACCCGATTCCTGACTTCGTGTAAATGAGCCTGTAACTCTGCAATTTGTATTTTCACAGCTTATAGGTATATAACACATACTGACACGTCGAAACGTAGGTAATTAACTTCCCCGCCGAAAGAAATAAAAATTAGGTTAATGCTATATGGAGACTTTTAAAAAATATTCTTGAGGTTAATTTTTTCTGAAAAAAATTAAGAGCTTTGTGATTTTTTTTGGCTTGGGGGAAATCAAATGGCACAAACACATTGAGCCCTACGGCGGTGCTCATCGGTGAGAACTCGATTTTCTGGACCTTTCTGATAAAGCCACGTCATCGTCGTTGCCAAAATTAGATGATGAAAGGTTAACTAAGATGATCTGATACCACTGTGTTCCAAGCTTGATATTTGTGGCAAGCACCAACTATCATTCATCAGTGATCTGTGGTTTTGTGCTACACAAAAAGCCACAAAAATCAAATTTAGAATGCTAGAAGACACTGATATTGGGTCATATGATTTTAGCTCATGTTGGGTTTACCCAATTTTTAGCTGCGATGGCATCGCTTTAGAAAACAGACCCGGATCATTGACAGGTCCTCGTTGGTGAGCACCGCTCTAGTGCTCAATGCCTTCACACTATATTTCTTTTCCCTACAAGCCGAACAAAATGACAGAAGAATCTTAAGGAGTGCTGTCACAAAACCAATGTACTGCACAAAACAAGTGTAACCTTCAGGGATCTAAGGACTAGTAACTGTGTTTCACTCAACACTCTATGCACCTGCTTCTTCGCAAAACACAGTAGTTGAAAAACTAACTCAATGACGAAGAGAAAAAAATGATGATCTTAGTTGGAGTTCTTTTAACTTACGAAAGTGATGACCCCGCATCTTGGGGTGCGTTATTTCATGTTTTTGTACAAAATCGCATTGCGACGCACATTTCGAAACACCTGTTTCAGCTCTGTGTGTACCAGCTTTTAGGCTCTTGCATTCTCTCCTTAATTGGTTTGGCCATCACTAAATATAACATTGGTTGCGCTATTAACATTGCCTGTGCTCAATGTCATAGTATGAATTAAATCGTGTATTCCTTCCTCACAAGTAACAACAAATGTACAAGGCGCATGTGACTGTTGGAAACTTATGGCAGTGCAGCACTGAAATCGGCCATGTTCTTCGATCTCGCCTCGCTGCACACGTCTCGCATGTTTATACAAGAGCAGGTGTTTATATTTGTAAAAGTAAGAAGCGTGAAGCGGGTGAAGTGACTTTAGTGTGAATATGTGACCATTACCTGGCTTCTGGAGCACCAGAGAATTGCCACACGGTCCTTTAGGAAACCATTAAGACACAAGTATTCGCACCAGGGGGCAATACCTATTGATATCGTCAAAAATCATAACGCCTGAAGTCAGATTTGTACTGACATATTTATCCTTTTCATTAGCCATCCCCACCTTGTTTTTTTTTCTATTAGCTGTTCTGTTCATTGGAATATGGCGAAATAAATGCAAGATGTAAAATTGTGACAGTGACAGCTTTTTTTATTGTCAGCAAAGCATTTAGCGTGCATCATCTTTCTATTTCCCCGAAAAGATAGTCGTGCAGCGGATATTTTGAAAATCTCACATTTAAATATCATTTTTAGAGAAGAGCGATAAGTCGCACCTGCATTGTACAAGGCCAGATTTTATTTTTCTACCATCCTCTGGCTGCTATGGCTTATTTCGGACAATAAGTTGCACATCTCCAGCTAAAATGTGGTGGTTAGAAATGTACATAAAATTAGTGACTTAAATGGGAGCAAGAAAAAAAGGAAAGGGGGCGGGGAGGGGCTTCTAATACATGGGTTGCACGTCACATCATTCAAAGAGCACTCCGATGACCACCAGAGAAGAGGGGAAGACAGAGCTCCCCTCTTATCAGGATCATCTTTTGTGCCTCCCGGATTTGCACAGACGTCGCTATTCTCCTCCCAGAAGATTATAGAAGATTAACCCCTGCCCTCAAAATCCTTACAAAAGCAGCTTCCTCTCCTCCTCTTACATGGTGGTAAAAAGTATGCAATGTGATGTCAGTGCAACCCATGTATTGTCACATACACAAGCTGTGCAGTCTGCCTCGGCCAACACTGTTATGAAAAAAACACTTCATTTGCAGCTCATTATTTCCTGAAGTATTTTCAGTGTGGGTGAAGCGCTATATATACTAGTATGTTTTTCTGCAGAAGTCTTCACTTTTCTCGATTTGTAATACTTCACAAATGGCACAGATGTTGAAATTTGTTTTACAGCTTAGCGTGAACTGATGGATATCATGTGCCTTGTAAGGCATGGGCAGTCGTGTAAGACAATCACCGTTTCTGGCTCTCGCATGCTCAATGATGTTTTTGTGGCTCTAGAGACCGTCGATGCACTTCGGTTACCTAAACCTGGAAAACCTAATACTTCAGGTAAGCATGTTGTACTGTGCTCACAAGATTTAATTTTTATTTCCCCTTGCTGTGCTGTTTGCATGCTGAACTGCCATGTTTGACCTAGTAATGAAGTATGCCATAATTGTCCTTGTAGGCTATAAACGGTTTCATGAATCGCCATCTCACTCTTGGTGAATTTCGCACTATGCGTTTACATGTAGGTCACTCTTTGCCAGTGTCAGTCTTGGCGATAGTAAATTTTGAGCATGAAGAGTGGTTCCGTCAATGATGGAGCTCGAGGACTACAATTAGGGACATAATTGCATCGCACAAATGCATGTTTTAGTCATTTTCTTTCAGCCTCGCCAGCATGGAGAATCCCCAATTGGTTATGTGTGCAAGAAATGCGGATTTTGTGTCAATTGTTTGTATGCATCTTCATGGCAGCTTTATGTGTTATGATTGCACCAGCTGTGAAGCATAATCTCATTGCAAACATTTTTTAACTCAGGCGTACGATGAAAGATTGGAAGACTACATTGAAATGGACCGTTTGACCACCCTGGCATAATGCTCTATGCTGAGACTCCTGAACGAAGAAAACCATCCTGAGGCAACGGAAGCAACAGCTGCAGTTGCGGGTGCAACAGCTGGATAATTCGATACGAATATTTGCCAGTTCTTCGTTGCTAGCAATGCAGTTTTATATCATATGAATTTGTTGTGCAATTGAGGCTATTCTGGATCTGTAATTATAAGACAGCAAGAACAAAATAACTGCAAAGAATGTTTTTAACTTCTTCCTCTACAAATGCATCGTAAAAGAAATTGGCAAGGTGCAGCATATTTATTGTGTCCATTTGACTTCTAATAGAGGTGCAGCGTGGAGCCTCATTGATGAGCATTACATGTTTCCCTTTTATACAGGGTGTTATGTTTTAATGTAAACAGAATTTTAAAAAAGTGCAAACATCTAGCTGAATGCCATCTTCGCTGGGTGTCTCTCGAGTTCGGCAGACACTAGAAAGGTAGATAACCCTCGCGATCTCTTGAGTAATTAACTAGAATTTGTTCATTATATTTTTAATTACTGGTTTTTCGGTTCATGTTATAAATGCAGTATCGATGTTGAGCGCTGTGGAAAGCTAAATCAATTTGCACAATTCAAAAAGAATTACCGCTTTTTCAGATATTCGTTGACAATTTTTCGCATCGTCCTCCTCCATTTTCGAAACTGGACGCTCAATGAGCGCCGAAAGGGCCGCCTACGTGACGCTTGTAAGTGTGACGTTTGCCTGACGTGAAAATCGTCATGCAAACGAGAACAGATATCGGTGAGCATACGCCATCTATACTCCAATTCACGTTGACTTAGCAAATGGCAAAAGCTACAATACCCATTGGCCAATAACAGTGTCGAAGCTGAGCACGTGACAGCAAGGCGCTGTATCCGTCTATCAGAATAACTTTCATGCCACAGGTGGGGAAAGTAAACCGAAGAACTGATCTGACGGGTTGCCGAGACAGTAAACTGCTAGGATGTAACTGCTGCTACACTATCTTCCTCCAAGCACAGTTGTCCGAGGACCGGGCCAGGTGCCAGCTTTCTTCTTGATTGTTCCCCATGGTTGACAAGATAGAGAGAGGTCACAACGCAGAGATAACTGGCCACCAAAGCGAACTGGCCACCGTTCCAATCGCTCTTATTGGCTCGCCGAGCCATTGTTTTCGCCGTCCACCAAGGTATCGGGAAAAGGAGTATAGCGAAGCAACTCTGGCACGGGTTCACAATTGTGAGCGAGGTTTCGAGTGCAGTAACGCATTAAAAGACCGACGCATTGCATTTTCATGTCAAGAACAGCGGCCCGACAGCTGCAGTGCAGATATGAAATCAATACGATTTTCATGTCATGCAAATGTCATTCCTACAAGCGTCACGTGGACTGGGGCACTTTGAGTGTCGTTTCGAAAACGGAGGAGAGTGATGCGGGACATTGTCAACGAATATCTCAAAAACCGTTAGTTATTTTTTCATTATGCAAATTAATTAGCTTACCATGGCGGCTGACATCAATATTGCACTTGCAACATGGACCGAAAATCCAGTGATTAAAAAGTTAATTTACGATTTTTAGTTAATTACTCGGAGACCGTGACGGTTATCCGCCCCTATAATGTCCGCCGAACTCTAGAGACACCAAGCAAAGACATATCCAGCTGGCAGTTTTCACTCTCTTTTTTTAATTTTTACATTAAAAAAGAACACCCTGTATATTAGGAGAAAAACTGCATTCTAAAAAGGTATATCAGCAAAGCACTTTTCTTCAAAGTTTTGTGAATTGGACTGTTCATGAAATGAGTGGCATTTTCAAATTTCCTTTAATTTAGGTGGTGATGAGTAGGGCAAGATATTCATGCAAAAACAATTTCTACATTTTTTTTTTAAATTTTGCACGTGAGTGTACGATAATGGGCCCCAGGTTGGGACTGCAAGCCTCCGTGGTATGGGCATCACTGCCTTTTGCAACCCTGTGCGCCTGGATAAACCCCTCCAAAGTATGAATAAAGTATTATTATTATTATTATTATTATAGAATGATCCCCCTAGTTTAACTGTTCAAAATGACTCTTGGCTCTGAGTCGACGAAATTCGTGTTCTTCATTCCATGCACTAGCAGTCAGAATACGTTTAGAGAAACAAATCACATTAACTCAGCCAGCTCGCGGCCAGTAAGTGGTCACTTGATCTGATGCCTGCTGTAGGACACCAAGTATGTTCACTAAGGTAGCAACACAAGGGGCATCTGCTCTGCCCTAGGCATTTTTAGAGCTCGGCAATCTCTATCACTGTGAGCTTTTACTTGAATTGTCCTTGAGCCCAAGCCCAGCAAAGATGCAGTGCTTGTGTCTAATCTATGGGTCACACACAGCTGGCACACTCAAGGGATGATCTCCACGATTATGTCAGCAAGCTTTGGAAGCGCGAAAAGGGAAGGAAGAGTATTTCAGTTCTTGTAATTCCAGGCGAAAATCAGTCCACTTCAGCTGGATTATGGAACTGGAAATAGAGGCAGTCCAGCTGGATTCCAGCTGGGCCCAGTTGGATTCCAGCTGGTTCCAGCTGGAATCCAGCTGGACTGCCTCATTTCCAGTTCCATAATCCAGCTTGAAGTGGACTGATTTTCGCCTGGGTTGCAGTGACAAACAAGTTTGTACCTCATAGCGCATGTATACTTGTATCCTGGTTGTGTCTTTTTGGTTATGTACAGTACATAGACTTCAAACTCGGTCACCTCATGCTCTCCTATATACTTCTTAATAGTGCTAAAACATTCACTACTCACTGAAAAAGATCTAGTGAATGGGACAACGTGTTTCTGAGAATTATAGCCAGTGTGACAGCTTGTACTTCATTCTAAAGCTTTTTGTTTGAGTGTATGAAAGTTTGAAAGAATTGCTTCATTTAATCAGAAACTTGGCTTGCAGGCTTCTCCATGAACAATGCACTAAAAGCTGGCAGCCGACGCTGCAATTTGATGTTTTCATTGCTAATGTGTCAACATTCTCTCCCCATTTTCTTTTTTCAGGCAATCCCAGTTTCTTGTTTTTCAACAGAAAGTGCTCCCTGAACAGTCAGCACGAAGAGACCCAAAGAGGTAACATCTCCCGCAAATGCCCTTGCACGTCACATACCGCTTTGAAGGATGTTACCAGATTGGGAGATGTAACCGAAGGTCTCAAACGTCGGATAGATCACATCTACCACGATCTGTGCACGTACACCATGCGAGTAGGCATGTGTTTTTGCATTCTGTTTTTAAGAACTTGCCACATATTTTACACATACAATTAAGGCTATAACACTACGTTCCAGTGTCAGAAACAGAATGGGCAAACTTGTCCTTAAGAGCCGTGGAAAGAAAATCCCAACTCTAATTAATGTTTGGCCCTCAGCTCCTTAGACCTTTGAGGATGAGGTCTGTTTTACGGAATATTCTGGTTTTTCCGAAAGCAGCTTTATTTTGTAAAGCAACATACAAAATGTCCATGCTTTTCTGCAGCTGCCCTGGATGTCTCTACACTGAGGCAGCAAGCCAGCTTGTGGCGAGGTATCCTGCTTAGGACGGCTCAAAAAATAAATATGTAAGTGTGCAGTGTTTAGAAACTTGAGTGAACTGGAGATATGACCACTCTTACCGGTTCGCCCCAGAACGTGTGGCGAGGGCACCCTCGTGTAAAAGCAAAGAACAACAGACGCTCAATGGCAAGCACCGTGCCCGGGGTAGGAGAAGCAAGGAGATTCATCAGAAGGCAAAAGAGGTTGTTGTTGTTGAAAACGTTTTATTTAGGTATAGGAGGGTACGACGCGGCTGGTTGCATGCCTTGCTGCGGAGAGGAAGGGGAGAGGGATATGGGGAAGGGGAGGAGGATGAAGAATTATATGAGGCCGGCTACATCAGCCGTTCTGATGTAAGCTAACAGCGAGTCGAAGACAAGCTTCCTTGCTTCATTGGGGCCTATTCGTGCCGTCCAAGCCTCGAGCGCCTTGGGTCGACTCGCTGGGCTGAGCTTGGCTAGTCCAGCCTCCCTCCCCTACGTCTTGCTGAGCACCCCCACAGCAGGTGATGCAGGGTGGCGAGAGGCGCGGAAGGATGGTCGTTAGAGGCTGTATCGGGGGCGAGGCCTACGGTCCGCTCGGTCTGAGGTGAAATAGGGCCAGAACAACAACGATCACAGCCGGCATGCTCCGGGGAATGTAGTCCCATGCGGGCGAGGCGGTGTGGCGCCCAAGCGCAGCCGGTCGCGATACGACGAAGTCGGACCTCGGCCGCCCGCGTATATCCCCGTAAAATTGGGACCGCGAACTCAGGTAACCAGGTGAACAGGCGCCGCCTGGCCTCAGTGCGGAAGTGCGGTGGTGGTGAGGTGTCAGTGTTTGTATCTGAGCCAGAAGTTGAATCATCCAAAATGTGTAGCAGCGGCTGACCGGCCGAAGGGTAAGACAAGCACGTCCTTGCCAGCCAGTGTGCCGCTTCGTTGCCCTGGATACCTGCGTGGCCCGGAACCCAGACCACGTTGATCTTTACAGCAGGCCCCAGAATTAACCCGAGCCCCGCCACGGTCACGGGGATGGAGGAAACTGTTGGAGATCGAGGGGATGCCGATGCATGGCATGCGCTGACAGCTTTTGTTGAGTCGGAATGCAAGAGAATTTCTGTGGCTATGAGCCCTCCAGTGGCGGTGTCACGGAGCGCCAGTTCCAATCCCAGGAGAGGCGCTTGGAGCTCAGCCTAAACGGAGTCGAGCCTGGCGGGAGCCGAATACTGGAGGTTGAACCTAAGGCCAGGCAGCGGCCGCAGTGGAGCCAGATTCTGGGACCGTAGCCGCATCACAGTAGTATCGACGCACTTGAGGTCCGTCGGCGTTAGCTGCACGTTCGTGTGCTGCGGCTTGGAATCTACGGCGACCGGGATCGCCGCCTCCTGCGCGGGATGGTGTTGGCTTGTCGGGGGCCAGGTGCGGCCGGTTCCACGGCGGCGGGGGTGTGGTGGGTGGGGGAACCCCTTCAACGGGCCACAGGCCGAGCAGCCTGAGAATGGAGAGGCCCGGTCTGGACCTTGAGAGGCGGAGGTGCTGCCCGAGGCGTGCCTCGTGAATCAGGTCGCCAATGGTGTGAGGCCTGCATGGTAAAAGAGGCCAAAAAGATTAATGTGTTTGCTGGTGCCTCAGTGAGGCACATTTCCCGACTGGTGAGTATCCAAGGCGTTGCAATATTCTTCTGCTTCTCGTGGGTATGGAGATGTGATAGACAGGGTGTTTTTCTTTCTGTAGGGTCCAGAATTTAAAAAGAAAGGAAACTTGAAATAAGGAAACTTTTTTTCAGAGTTACTGACCATTGCGGCAGACTGAAGAGGTTGCGAAGGCTGGCTCATTAACTAAAAATCGTGAATCAAGTTTGGCTACTAGCTTTACACCCATGTTGCAGACACAATTTTGAAGCCAGTTGCCGTGGAAGACTAAACCAATTTGCAGAACTGGAAAACAAAGGCAACCGGCTTGGGGATATTCTTGTACAGATTTTTGCCTTTGTCGTAAATCTGCATCCATTTTCGCATCAAACTTTGAATGCTTGGTGGCAAGGGCTGACTCGGTCCAAAAATATCTCTTAGCCGGTCGCTTTTTTTTCTTCAGTTCTGCGACTTGGCTGTCTTTCAGGGCGGCCGGATTCAAACTTGCGATTGCAATATGGGCCATGAAGTCAGTAATTAAAAAGTTTATTAACGAATTATGGTAAATTAGTGAGCAAATTCATATTTATTGCAATGCCCTAGACCTGCTATGGTTGACATGGTAATTCTGAAGCAATAACTATCAATTTCAAGTTTCCTTTTTAAACAATTATGGGCCCTATATAACAAAATGCCCTGTATACTATTTATTATGCCCCCAATAAAAAATGATTTTAAAGGTGCATGTAATAGCAAGAGTTTTATTGTCTTTGCAGTATCCTATTGCAGGAGTTTAACCAAATATTTGACCTACCTACATCACCAATCTTCTGATTCTCAGTTTCTTCGTTGCCTAATCTGCTTACACAGTGAGGATGATAAATAGAAAGTAAGAGATAACGTCGCTTCACACACACGTAGTCCCAAAAGAATGCCCACCTATACCGTGTTTCACCTAAACTGCAGATTTTCTGAGGCCACGACACTGCCAGGTCGTGGCCTCATCTAATTCACGTTTTCTGGGACCGCATAAACATTTTTGAGAAAAAAGAAGAAATTTTACAAACCATTCCCGATGATCAAAGACCCAAGAGCTTGGCGGAATGGACCAGACCATCCGGCTCACCCAAGCATCGAAAAGAACTGTTCGACTCCCTCCTTCGGTTCATTAAGGAAGCTCACCTGACTCACTTCATTTAATCCCCATCCCCCACCCCAGGACAACACCGACGGCTTAAGCCCAGCTGACCTGGCCCTTGTGTTTCTTTCATATTATTATTATTAAAGACATTTTCAAACAAACCAAAACTGCAGTGCAGTCAAAGCTGCAGCCCTCCTAAGCCAATCAGAAGAGTGGTGTTTAAGCTGACCGGCGTTCGGTCTTCTGGCTGGCTTACGAATGCTGTAGCTTTGGCCATGCTGCATGGTTTATAATTAAAAAAAGTGTAAAGTACACAACTCTAAAGTACGAAATATAATATGAGACAATATTTCGGGTCTGATCTGTAACAGAGGAAATTATGGCTCAATTTGATAGATGTATGAATGTGTTTATTCCCGTACTTGGCTTTGGCATCACTGATACCATAGAAAGATGCATCACTTTCATTGTCGAAGATAAGCTTTACCACTTTGTCTATCAGGCCTCCACAAGCTTCAGGCCACATCGCTGTTCCGCTCTTGTAACTTGTAAAAAAAGGGAAAAAAGAGGGCGTGTTATATATGTAACGAAAGCTAGCGCCACCTATGTTGCGACACCATAGATCTGGTGTTGTGTTAGTCCTACTGGCAACTCGTGCAGAGCCCAGCCAGACGCCATTGTAACGATAAACAGCACTTTATGTTTTAAATCCATCTCTATCCTGTTCATCCAATACTCTAAATGAACCCACGCATAACACAGCAAGCTGTCCTAATAAATAAATGGTGGCAGTCAGACGGCCAGCTAGTCCACGACCCCTTCCAAACTTACGGCCAGGTCCCCTGCGAGTGCCACTGCGTCGGCCTTGGTCGCGCCCTGCTTTGCACTCCTTCCAAGAGATGATGGCGCATCTCAGCTGCTCCTCCGCTGCTGTCGTGGGCTGTAGTATGCTCTTCAGATGCCTTTTACACGCATTGTATGCTGTGCTCTCTTCAGCGTTTGCCTGTTTTTCTCGAATTATCGTGTTGCTTTAATACTGTTAAAGCACCAGCTTCCTCCAACGACGGCAGTTATTGTAAATATATCGTGGGCTAGGGAGAAAAGTGAACCGTGGTTATCTTGCTGCAAAAGAATTTACTCGTACGCGCAATGCTCCGTCCCCTGTTGGGAGCAGACAGCAGTATTTCAGAACTTGCCGTGATATAATCCAAGTGTTATAAGCAAATTTTGTGCTTCTTTTATAAGAAAAGGGCGGCTAATGGATTGCGCAACTGAGAAGCAGTGTCAAAAAGTAACCGCGATTTAGCCGTGAGAAAATCAGATCTATTGACAGACTGCGGCGCTGCAAATATGTTTTGATCCACCACGCCGACCTGACGACTTGATGGGAAATGTCATGTGACCACAGCACTATCGAAATTGCCGCCCCGTGGTTAGCATGCACCAGGCAGGAGCAGCGTTCGGTTAACCGATTCTTAGGCACAGAGGTTGAAAAACCGGCGGATATTCATCGCAAAATGTTGAAGCAGTACGGAGACACCTGTGTATTGCTTCGGCAAGTGTACGAGTAGCACAAAAGTTTCAAAGTGGAGCGTCCAGCTTCACGGACGCACCTCGCCCGGCCGGGCTCACACTTCAACGACGCCGGACGCAATATCTGCTGTCGAACGGTTCATACACAGGAACCGGCGTGTCACCATCGATCAAGTGGCTGAAGAATTGGATATTAGTCACGGCTCGAAGCACCCTTTCATTCAGGATATTCTGCAGTATCACAAAGTATCCACCAGTTGGGTACTTTGTGATACACAGTACATTTATATGTAAAATTGATGATCGGACAAGCGCCCATCCCCCATTTTTTGGCAACTATCTCCAAAGTTTGAGGCGGGCACTTGCCCGGTATTTTACGGTAGGTAAGTTGGATCGAGGGCTTTTGAGAGCAAGGTGCATCACTCATATAGGTACATAGAGGGTGCTTGCAGCCAGCTCCATGTAACAAAAATATTGTGCCTTCAACTCGGTCACACCACAGACGAATGCCACAAGCTCGGCCAAATGAAAATGTGTACTGTTGGGGCTGAGAACTCGTGACTAACCAGTCCACAAGATTACTAACCATGCATTCTGCTAAATCTGCTACTTTGTGGCTAATCAAATTCATTACCAATGCTAACATTAATGGTGATACAGTGGCAAACTGTTGCCTGGTTAAAAGAATAAAGCCAAAAGAATAGAGCATAAATCTTATAAAAAATACAAGTAGTAAGACGGATGCTGCACCCCCCCAGATAGAAAAGTTGTATCAAAAATCTATTTTGCATGGAGAAAAATGAAAACAATATTTAGGGTGCGAGTAATTTTGCAGTGATCTGTGTTTTCCTTCATGTGTCCTCTTTCGTATTACTGTAACCATACCAACATGGTGCAAACAAGTGCAACAGAGAGGAGTGGAGAGGTACACTGCTAATGTAAATTCCATTGTGCAGCATAAATAGTGAGCTAAATTGTTTCTTCAAGGAAAATGTATGTTTGCAACATGCATCTGGTATATCGCACTGTTAACAAAAGTTATTTTTTTGGTTGCAGTTGCTTTTTTGACATACGATGTAGTACTGCATTTACAAGTTTTGCATAGCTGACGGTATCTGGACATACAGTAAAACCTCGTTAATTCAAAATCTGTCAGACTGAGAAAAATATTCCAATTAAGCGGGATTTCCAATTATACGAAAAAAATAATAAAACCAAAATCACGGGGGGAAACCTTAAGAAACTTTTTATTGCAAAACGTGATGCAGTTACATAAAGTAATCATCAATCTGTGCTTAACGCGTCCTGTGTTTGGTGATACTTATCGTGTTCTCAAAAATGACGATTGGGCAAATGTTTCCGAATAGCCACCGTATATACACACCAAAAAACTGCAGGCAAACCCTAGCAATTGCACGACTTCTCCGAGAGCGAAGGCACGGGTAACTCATAGGTCGCTGTCATTTTGGGCTTCAGCAGCCGCATTCCAAAGCAATATCACTTTCAGTGTCTGTCACAGCATGTCTGCTAGGTTAGTTAGTTATTTTGGGGTTTAATGGCGCAAGAGCTACGTGGCCATCTGCGCCAAACGATAGTAAAAATCAGCATACTTTGGTGAGGGTTTTTCCCAAGCGCTACCTAGGACTTGGTAAAGCTATATTTGGTATAAAATGCCAATGCTAGTAAGAAAGTCTATTACCCTGCTAAAAGGGATTATGGGATTCTCACCCAGCAGAAGGGCCGGATGAAACGGGATATGTTGTCGAAACAACTCGGGAAAATAAACACGATGCTTAGGCTCCAGGGCGGGACAAGACCACAAGATATGTAAGATTGTAAGAGTATCACCACATTGATCACAAATAGGTGGATCTTCCCCCCAAAGCAGGTACTTATGAGTAATAAAGGAATGCCCAATTCTCAGACGGCACAGCAAGGTTTCATAAAGACGACTCTTGCATGAAGAGCTTTCCCAGGCTCCAAGAACAGGCTTTGTAACGTGGAGCTTGTTTTCACACTCCCTGTCCCATTCCGACTGCCAACAACGAAAAATTGATGACTTTACTAAAGGCTTTATATCCTGATATGGTAAACAGGAAGACGATTGGACAAGGTTTCCCGCAGACCCTGCAAGCCTGTCGGCCTTCTCGTTGCCCTGTATGCCAACGTGACTAGGTACCCAACAAAATATTATGCTTTGACCGTCATGTAGAGCAGTGTTGAGTTTACTCTGAATTTGTTGTACAAGCATGTTTTTAGTGTCTTTAAGAGAGCAAACTGCAACAATCACACTCTGAGAATCAACAAACAGAACAGCCCTAGTTATTTTCTTATGTAGAATGTAGTCTATTGCCATTGATACTGCATAGAGTTCTGCGGTAAAAATGCTGGCAAACGAATTAAGTCGCTTAACTTTAGAGAAGTGTTCTGAATACACAGCACAGCCAACAAAAGATGAAGTCTTGGCACCATCCGTGTAAACTTGAAGATAACCATCATACCTGATTTGTACTTCACAAAACTCTTGCAGTATTACAGCATGGGAAATGCCATGTTTGTTAAATTTTGTGAGCGACCAGTCACAGGCAACTGGCAGTGTCTTCCAGGGAGGAATACGGTCGTCGACATTTTGAATGAGGCCGACCTGGTCCAATGAAAGATGCAGTGAAGTGCAGAGTTCTTCAATGCGGGAGCTTAATGGTGTCACAATACTTGGCTTGTTGTTAAAGAGACGGGAAAACCTCGACCTTGTAAGGGAAGAGTAAGTGGGGTGTTGAGGGTCAGCCAGAATCTTAAAAGCATACGTTAGGCTAAGATAGGTACGTCGTTTGTTCAGTGATAGCTCATTAGCTTCTGCATACAAACTGGAGACAGGGGACGTCCGGAAAGCACCAGTCGCTAGTCTCAACCCAAGGTGGTGAACTGGGTCCAACATCCTGAGGGCAGATGGCCGGGCCGATCCATACACTACCGCACCATAGTCAAGACGAGATCTTACAAGGGCATTGTACAACCGTAGAATACATTTTCTGTCAGAACCCCAAGACTTGTGAGATAGAACTTTCAAAAGATTCATAGACTGAAGACATTTAGTTTTTAAAGCTTTCAGGTGTGAAATAAAATTAAGCTTTTTATCAAATATTACACCAAGAAATCGGTGCTCCTTTCTAACAGGGATAGGGGTTCCATTTAGTTCCAGTGATGGGTCCAATGACAGCCCACGACGCAAAGAAAAGGGCACACAGACTGTTTTGGATGCGGAGAACCGAAACCCGTTCTCGTCAGCCCACTTGGAAAGTTTGTTTATGGCTATCTGCAATTGGCGCTCACAGCTGGCAAGGTTACAAGAGGAAGACGAGATCTGTATATCATCAGCGTAAAGAGAGTATGAAACAGAAGGAGGTAGCAGTCGTGCAATTGAATTCATTTTTAGCACAAATAAAGTCACGCTCAAGACTCCTCCCTGAGGGACTCCATTTTCTTGCACGTAGGAATCGGATAGGTTGGAGCCAAGACGAACTTGAAAAGTCCTGTTTGTTAGATATTCCCTTATGCATTGCAGCATACGGCCACGGATGTTACATGCATACAGATCTTGAAGAATCCCATGTCTCCACGCTGTATCATATGCCTTCTCCAAATCGAAAAAACTGCAACACAGTGCTGCCGGTTTACAAATGCCTCACGTATCACAGTTTCCAAGCGTACCAAGTGATCGAGAGTAGAACGACCTCGGCGGAATCCACACTGGTTGTTATCAAAGGCCCTCTGCTGTTCCAATACATACACCAGTCGCCTGTTTATCAGCCTTTCAAACGTTTTTCCGAGGCAGCTCGTCAGTGCGATTGGGCGGTAACTTGATGGCTGTGAAGGATCTTTATTAGGTTTTAGAAGGGGAATAATATGTGCATGCCTCCAAGTCTGAGGAAAACAAGCCTTTTCCCATAAAGAATTAAAAAAAGAAGAAGGTTTTCAAGGGATTCCGTGGACAGGTTACGAAGCATTTCATAGTGAAGCCCATCGGGCCCAGGAGCAGATAGCTTTTTTATATTAAGGGCCATCTCAAGTTCATATCGCGTAAATGGCCGATTATAAGAGGCTGCCTTTCCTCCAGTTACAACTAACTTTTGTTGCTCCGCACGGGCTTTAAACTGTGCGAAGTTAGCACTGTAGTTGGCTGAGCTAGATGAATTATAAAAATGTTCCCCGAGGATGTTAGCTATGTCTTTTAATGACGAACAAGGAGCATTAAACGTTGGGATGGCAAAGCACCTATAATCCCCATTTACTTTCCTATATCTGTCCCAGGCCTCTTTGGCAGGGACAAAACTAGTTAGAGAAGACAAGTACTTCATCCAAGACTTCCGTTTTGCCCGCTTCCTAGTCCAACGAGCCTTAGCTTTTCGGCGCCTGAACTCCACAAGGTTGTGTGAAGTGGGGTACCTACGAAATCTTTCCCAGGCCCTGTCTTGATCTGCCAGGGTTGTGGCACACTCCTTGTTCCACCAAGGTTTGCATTTTTTGGCACATTACCAGAGGTTTGTGGAATAGAGCGCTGAGCAGCCCTTAGTATCTGCTCAGTAACATGAAGTGTAGCGTTCTCGGGGGACATAGAAGAAAGAATCGAAGGATCTAAAGTGGAGTGAAGATTAAAAAGCGTCCAGTCAGCCTTGTCTAACTTCCACCTAGGGACACGCTTTAAAAGATTAGGTAATGGAACGGTACTTTCTAAAACAATAGGATAATGATCACTTCCAAAAGGATTACGGAGAACCTTCCATGAAAAGCAAGGAAGTAATGAAGGTGAAGCGATAGAAAGATCAATAGATGTGAATGAGTTGTGTGCCGCACTAAAAAAGGTTGGCTCTTTCCCATTAAGAAGACACAGCCCAGAAGACAATAAAAGACGTTCAATAACACCACCCCGGGGGTCTTGACGGGTACTACCCCACATGGGATGATGAGCGTTAAAATCACCCAAAATTAAAAACGGTTGAGGAAGCTGTCCTACAAGTCCCTGCAGCTCTTGAAGATTCAAAGGAACATTTGGTGGTAAGTATAAAGAAACAAGCGTTACAAGGCGGTCCACGAGGAGACGCACTGCAACAGCCTCCAGAGGTGTGCGGAGTGGAACTTGAGAACAAGCGACTCCACTCTGCACAACTACTGCAACCCCACCAGAAGGAGTGGAAGAGGGACGGTCTTTCCTGAAAACCTGATGACGTCTTAAAAGGTTAAAAGAATTAGAGTGGAGATGGGTTTCTTGCAAGGCAAGAGCGATGGGCCGAAGCTCATCCATGAAATGATTGACATCATCAATATTTCTTAAAAGACCACGACAGTTCCATTGCATAAAATGTAACTTCGTCATATATTAAAAAGTGTGTAAATATGTAAATATAAGAAGATAAAACCTAGCAAAATAAATGAAACTATGGAGAGCCAACTCGAGCTAGGTGGAAGATGTGACCACAATACGGCAGCTATCGGGGCCATCACTTGGGCGCTACTACAGGTTGCTTCTTTTTAAATTTACGAGAAGCTGTCTCCCATTCCACACCATCCTGGTCGGACCCAGGAGTAGACTGACTGTCAGCATCAGTTGATATCTCCATGTCCTGGGAAGTGTCTGATGGATGGAGTATGACGGAGCTGGTCCGGCCTGGCACGCGCGGGGGAAAACCCCGGCCACGACCGGATGAAGGAGTGGCGGACGAACTGGGCGAGGGGTCACCCAAGCTCGTCTTGACACCTCCTTTCACAGGAGCTGCATGGGTACCATGCTGCTCCTTCGGTAGAGGGGCCCTCTCCAGCGAGCAGGAGCGAGAAACTCGCTCCCTCTCCCTAGAAGGGGACCTAGGAGAGTGGGCAGGCGCGGCTGCTGCCGGCCTGTCCTTGGATGGAGGGGCAGCCTGCGTGCTACCACCAGGGGCTGGAGGAAGCTGCTGCTGCCCTGGTCGGGGAGCCGGGGCCCTAAGGTCGGCCGCCAAGATCTCGGGAGAGACCTGGGTGGCTCTTGACTCCGAGCGCGGTGCAGGGCCCCTGCGCACCGCCTCAGCATAACTACCCTTTGACAAAAAGGAAAAACGCTTTTTCGCTTCTATGTATGTGATGTTTTCTTTGACTTTAAGGGCAAGAATATCTTTCTCTTGCTGAAAGAAAGGACAGCTGCGGTAGTAAGCGGGGTGTGGTCCACCGCAGTTAGCGCAATGGGCCACGGCCTCGCAAATGTCGGAGACGTGGCCTTGACTTCCACACTTTGCACATGTCTCCCTTCCGCGACAGCTGCGTGATCCGTGGCCAAAACGCTGACAACGGAAGCACCGCTGCGGGTTGGGCACATAAGGGCGGATGCGGCAATTAAGGTACCCTGCTTTTATTGTCTCTGGTAGAGTGTGCCTCTCGAAAGTCAAAATAACATGCTTGGAGGGAATTTCTTCACCATTCTTTTTAAACATTATTCGTTTGACGGCGACGACACCAGAGCCTTCGAGGCCCTCAAGAAGTTCGTCCTCACTGGTATGAAGGAAGTCATCCTCAGAGAGGACACCACGAATGGTGTTAAGTGTACGGTGAGGGCTCACCGACACTTTCAAGTCAACAATGTTGGTCATCTTGGAAAGTGCTTCACTTTGTTTTTTTGTTTCTACCTCCACAAGGAGGTCTCCACAGTGGAGCTTCTTAGCCTTATAGGAGAACCCTACAAGGTGCTCGAGAACTTTAGCTACAACAAAGGGTGATAGCTTTGCAACTGATTTCTGTTCATCCAGCGAATGAATGACAAAAAACTTTGTAAAGGTTTCTTCCTTGGAGTCTTTTTCAATGGTTTTTTGTTCAAGGCAGCGCCTTTTAAAGGCGTGCCCCTGAACGGGGTTTGGAGGGGTGGGGCGCCATAGGAGGGCAAAGAGTGTTCAGAATCCGCGGTGCACCGCCCACCACCGAGCCCAACAAGGGGTTAGGTAACGCACCATAACAAGAAGGGCTTGGCTGGAGACGTTACGCTAACAGTGCTGCCGGGAAACTATACCCAAGTGTGGGTCAAGACAGAGGTCCATTGCCACCCAAGGTTAGCCCTTGCCGCCAAAGAGGGGTGAAAAAGGAGTAAGATTAGTGAGAGAGAAGTAAAGGAAACAGGAAAGGTAAAAGTGAAAGATCGGAGGGGATAGTAGAAGAAAAGGCGACTAGACTGAATCATCCTGGCCGGGCCTTACCAGGACTCCCGTCTATGAGAAGCGGGGGCCGAAGTGGTGTATTGCCTCGCCCGGGGGGCCCCGAAGGGTCCAAACCTACCCCGGGCTCGGCTCAACCACCAGGATGCCCTTTTCCCCAGACACGGGAAAGCCACGCACAGCCATACGTGGGCGGGCGAACCCGCATGGCTCGGGGTCCGTGGAGACGCCACTCTCCAAACACCTGCTTTCACAGGTGCCCCTGCGGGGATGTCTGCCAGGTGATCAAGGTTCCTTCAACCTCGGCATAGGTAGGAAGACGAATTAGTGAACGCTTTGATGAGTGTGTCTTGTCGTAGGCCTTGAGAATCGTCGTCCTCGCCGAGAGGCAGCTGATGTTTCTCGGCAAGCTTCGTCCTCGAAAATGCGAACTTCTCTGCTTTCTCGATGAGGCCCACTTTCTGGCGCAACGTTAGGGTTTTGTACTTCGGCATGTTCCCTCCGCACTACAATCGCACATGAGACTGACAGCACTGACTCCCAGATCACAATGGAAAAAGCAGAAAAGCACACAAATAACTTATTTTAAGCATGGATTCGTATGCAAGCAGGAAACGGAACGACGAGGACCCGCCACGTATGTTTTTGCTATTGCATTTGGGTGCTAATTTGTGCCACTTAGCGTGTAAAAAATGATCCAGGCCAACGAAAATCCACAAATAAACTGGGTAGGTGCGCTCTTGGTCATACATATTATTTGGTCTATTTACACGTGAAACTGTGGGACCATAGAAATTCTACTAATTATCCTGAATTTTCAATAAACTCAGGTTCTACTGTATTACTATAGCAATACTAGTGTGTAGCATACGTGGTCTTCCCTTTCTCCTTTAAAATAATTTATTGTAACAAACGATGATTACAGAAGGTTTTGTCATCTGATGAATAGCATTATGCTACGAGTACTGTAGAACAAAAAAAACCTATCTTTCGTTTGCGTATTCCCTTTTTTTACTGCTTATTTTGATATCAGCAATGACGTACCATTTTTTCAAGCTTAGGTCATACAGACCAAAATCACAGCAGCTCTACAGGGGAATAGAGAGAGCCCTCTTCTTGTATTTTGAAATTGCCTGCCATGTTGCAGGTTCATCTCGGCCACGGCATAACTCTGGCGGAGGCCACGATGACCCATGCTTTCGGCAATGCCTCCACTCCAGGACAGTTTGTGAGAATGGTCAGTCGTGGCCTCTGGGAGCCTGCAGCGCTGTTTGATTGGAGCGTCACCGGACAAGCCTGCAGGCGTCTTCTCAAGGATGGGGCAGTGGGGAAGACACCCCTCAAACCAGAAAAAAATTGATGCCGTCATTCGTGAGTGGATTATTCACTTAAGGGACCCTGCCACGGGTTTCCAACTAGGTTTGTATGTGCATAACCTATGCCCAAGCTAGTATATGAGACTTTAGTAACACAGTAAAATGTATTTGTTAACCAATTTGTGTCACTCAGAATATAATATGTAAAATAAACTCATGATTGCAGCTACGCTTTTCTCTTTGTTGATGGCGCAGTTGTTTATGGTGCAGCCAGAACCAGTGGCGTTCGTAATTGTTGGAACATCTCTTTATAAAGATGTGAATGGCATGTGGATTTGCGAGTGCTTCAGGTGAAGGTGGGAGCAAAAACCACTCATCAAAAGGCATGCACATTAATGTCACGTGCACTTTTCCAGCCAGTCTTGTCTCTGGATGCCAATGCCGTCGGCAGGACGTCACCAAGCGCACGCGTTTGCCACCGGCTGGCGCTCCATTCGAAACACACCTTAATTTTCTTCTTCCTCGTGCAGGGCTCCTTTGAAAATGGGGTTTATACATGGGAATTGCAGCCTCCGAACTCAAGACAATAAAAACTAAACATGCTGCAATTCTCTGGTTTTGCAGTTGCCTACGGCTGCTATGCAGAAAAGCAGGAGGCCAGAGTCAAGAAAGACAAGGAGGATGGCGTCCTTGGCAGCAACAAGCCAGGTCCCAAGAAAGGCAAAGAGCTGTCCATCAGGGACATTGTCTAAAAGCTCTTAGGTGACTATTTGGTCGATAAGAACAGGGAAGAAGAGAGGGTGAAGAAGAACACAGAGAAAGCCCACGGATCTCTGTTAGCAGTTCCCCCACCCTAAACGCCAGTCGCTTCCTGCTACTCGTCCTGAATATTTTTTTAGCTGCGATTTCTTATTTTGTTAATTTTTATTGTATAAGGACCTTGTGCAATATGTATTTTTATTTCCAAAGCTAATTTTGCTCTACGATTTATTCATTATTTTGCCCAGTCTTGAATGCGTGTTCTCTTCAACGAGATGAGGGCCTTCAAGCAATAAACTGGCAGCTGAGATTAACCCCCAATTGGCTGTCGCACACGTTGCACATTTTTTACCACTAGAAACGTCTCGATTTTAACAAGGCACCACGCACAAATAATTGCTTATTGATCTTTAATAACGGTACCGACGAGATAAGTTATGTTACGACAAAAACTTGGGCAGCTCCGCAATGCCTCCGCCAGGTGCCGTCAGCCGTGCTGCTGTATTTTGGGTTTTTATCAAAGCTAGACACTCATCTCTGGGGCTAAAAATATTTAAAAAAATAGTTTATCATGTTTTTACAGCAATCGCAATAAAAATCTCGGCTTAGTTTTGCGTAAAAGCCTCAGGATTTCGTATGGTCATGTGTCCAGTGGTCAGACAACATGGCGGCAGCCAAGCGGGGGTCAGTTTTGCCTGGTGAACGGAATACCAGTTTATTGCTTTAAGCCCTCTGTATAGCCTATAGTCGGTGACAGGTCAAGAACGAAGTGGAAGCTCCTCTCACTCCTTTCTACTTTAGTCGAGCAGACACAGGAGAGGAGGCTACCTCCTCTCCACCGTTCGCTCCGTTGAAGTGGAAAAGGGTGGGAGGACCTTCCACTTCGTTCTTGACCTGTCACCGACTATTAGCCCCGAGAAGTTCGCGTGGCGCCCCCTTACGGCAAACCGGGGTGACGTCACGGCGAGGAGACAATTTTTCCCCAACTCGCCCCGCTCGCCCTGTGGAGGCTGTGACGACGCTAGCTGTTGGCACGATCGTTTCTATTTAATTTTTTTTGGCGTGTTTTTTATATGTGGCTTTATTGAGGTATGGCCTGTAGCTGCAGGCGAAACTTTAACCAACGTTTCAGGGATGGTTGACAGGGCAGGCAACGCATGAATCACAGCTGGTATATGAAACTAAAGAAATATGGCCACAATTGGAGGAGCATCACTATAGATTTACATCTCACACAATAAATGCTGCTGATGGTCTGAACGAATTGGCAGGTTATGTATACTATTTTTTTTTTCTATCTCTGTTTTTAAACAAGATCGCCGAAGCAGAAAAGCTGCATGCTGCTCGAGCAACATGCTAAATACAGTCTGGGCCATGGGGAGAGAATCACAAGTAAGACAGCCCAAGTGCAGGGGCAAAGTAAAAAAACAAGGAACATTTATTATATACATTGCTCGCATTTTGACCTTTGCTGGATTCGGATAATATTTCAATGGACTACACGGGTGGTATCAGTGGACTTGTTTATATCAGCCCTCAAGTAATGTATAACAAACGTAAGCGAAGGTGCCTAGCTCGTTATTAGTCCCTTAAGCCCTAAAATTGAGATTTTACTTAAATCAAATTGTGCTGAAGCTAAAATACCAGAAGTTTTTCTCACGCAGACTGTCACTGTCACGAACTTTCTGGAACGTGGACGAAGGGGGCCGAAGCACCCGCCGAGAGAGAGACGACTTGCAGCCTGGTTGAGGGTGGACGATGACTGACCGGGGCAGCGCGAGCTCCCGGCGTTTATTATGCGCGGTGATCAATGTTGCCCGCCGAGGCTGACGGCCATCGACGGGTGGACTGGAGGGGCGCTACATACTTGTTACACCCTCCCCCCAGTTTGTTTTTTCAAAAAACAAAATACATAAACAAACGCACACGGCCGACACCAACTCGGCGTCTGGTCGTGCCAAGTCCTGGCCGGTCGACGGCGATGGCTACCCCGGCGAGTAGCGGTCAGGTGGCCTTCGCTGCCGCGTACTCCGCCTGGTCGCTGGTGTCGACGGGCCGGGTGTGGCAACGCCGGGCGCTGCCTGTGCCGGTCGCGCTCCACCCAGTGGAGCCGCAGGGACCGGATTGGTGAGTGGCACCGGTCCAACTGGTGCCACAGGGCTGGTGACTCTTGTCGCCTCCGAGGTGGGTGGTGGTCCACTGGCCAAGGCCGGTGCTGACGTTGGTCCCCCTGCTGGCTGCTCTCCCGAAGTGACGGCCGAGGGTACAAGCGCGGTCCCGAGGCGAGGCCTGACATGGTCGGCGTGCCGGTGCCAGGTGGTCCCGTCGGGCATGCGGACGAGCAGCGACGAGGCGCTCGCTGGCGATACCACATGTCCGGCAGACCAGGGTGGGCCAGGACGGAAGTTCCTGGCGTAGACCGACGCTCCCGGCTCCGGCAAAGGCCCGGGACGGCACCCTCGGTCAGCAGCCAGCTTCTGCTTCAGCTGCTTCAGGAGCGCAGTGGACCGGAGGTCTGGATGCAAGACGTCCAGGGGTGTCTTGACCATCCGGCCCAGCAGAAGCTCGCAGGGGCACGGCCAGTGACGTCGTGGGGTGTGGTCCGGTACTGGAACAGTACCCGGGCCACCTGCGTTCGGAAATCCCCGGGCTGGCTCTTCTTCAGCTTGTTCTTGATGGTCTGTACCACCCGCTCGGCAGCACCATTGGAAGCGGGGTGGTACGGCGGAACCAGCATCCGGCGGATCCCGTTCTTCTGCAGCCACTCCAGGTACTCGGCGCTGGCGAAAGCGGGACCATTGTCGGACACAATAATGTCCGGCAATCCCTGCGCCGCGAAGACTTGCCGCAGCGCCGCAATGGTCGCGCTCGCCGACGGAGTGGTGACTGGCAGTGCCTCCACCCACTTCGAGAAGGCGTCCACTACCACCAGGAAGTAGTGGCCCTTGAAGGGTCCCGCATAGTCCACGTGCAAGCGGGACCAGGGCCTCTGTGGGAACGGCCAGGGGGTGATCTCCACATGACGCGAGGCTCGCTGGTTCTCCTGGCAGACCTGGCAGCCTTGCACCTGGTGAGCGATGTCCTGGTCCAGGCCAGGCCACCGCACGTGCGACGCGTGCCACGGTCGAGTCTGGCAGGGACGCGGCTGGGACGAGCGGCGCCAGGACCGGGACTCATCAGCCCAGGCTCCAGCATCGTGCTGCCGAGGACCCGCAGATTTTCGACGTGTGGCAGACGACCAGCCTCCATCGTCTGTGCCACCTTAGCTGGTGTCGCCGAAGTCTGCGGGCACCCGCATCACCATGGAGCTGGACACAGGGGCCAGCGTGTCGGTCATGGCCGGGAAGCTGTTCAAGCGGACCTTCCCCGGCGTGTCCATCGAGGCGTCGGACGTCATGCTGCGCAGCTACACCGGGCAGCTTTCCCAGGTCCAGGGTCGGGCCCAAGTCAGCGTTCGCCTTGGCGACAGGGAGGCAATCCTTCCCCTTTATCTAACCAAGGGGTCGTCGCCGACGCTGCTGGGCCGGAACTGGATTCACTCGCTGGGTGTTCGGCTGCCGGAGTACCAGGAAGCTGCGCTGCACGTGGTGAAAGACGTCCCGAGCCTCCTGACCGACTTCCAGTCCCTGTTCCAGCCGGGGGTGGGCACCTTCGCCGGCACGACGGTCGGCATCCACGTACCCGAGGGAGCCCGGCCTCGTTTCTTCAAGCCGCGTCCGCTGCCGTTCGCCCTCAAGGACGGGGTCACCCAGGAGCTGCAACGGCTGCAGCGAGAGGGGATCCTGGTGCCCGTCAAGACCTCCGAGTGGGCCGCACCGATTGTTCCAGTCCTCAAGCGAGACGGCCGCGTCAGGATCTGCGGGGACTTCAAGGTCACCATCAACCCCGTCGCTACCGTCGAGAAGTACCCGCTGCCTAGGATCGAAGATCTCTGGTCGGCTCTGTCCGGGGGACAGAAGTTCTCCAAGCTCGACCTTCGAGATGCCTACCAGCAGCTGGTGCTCCAGGATGCCGCCCGGAAGTATGTCACCATCTCGACTACCATGGGACTCTTCCAGTACACGCGCCTACCGTTCGGCGTGGCCTCAGCCCCAGCCATCTTCCAGAGGGAGATGGACAACCTCTTCAGGGGCATGAGGCACGTGGCGGTGTACTTGGACGACATCCTGGTGACCGGTATCGACGACGGGGACCACCTGCAGAACCTGCGCAAAGTCCTGACACGACTGCAGGACGCCGGTCTCAAGCTGAGGCTGGACAAGTGCGTGTTCCTGACCCCCAGCGTGGAGTACCTGGGACACATCATCTCCCAGGCTGGCCTGGCCCCGGCACCCCGCAAGATTGAGGCCGTGCTCAAGGCGCCGAAGCCCAAGAGCAAGAAGGAGCTTCAGAGCTACCTCGGCCTCATCAACTTCTACAGGAGGTTCCTGCCCAACCTGTCGACGCATCTTGAGCCGCTGCATCGTCTGCTTCGCGATGGTCAGCAGTGGGCCTGGAAGAAGGAGCAGGACTTGGCCTTCCAGCGCAGCAAGGAGCTGGTCATCAAGGCTCCTGTGCTGGTGCACTACGATCCGGCCAAGCCTGTAGTCCTCACCGTGGATGCGTCGCCGTACGGGGTAGGAGCCGTCCTGTCGCACCGGGGTCAGGATGGTCAGGAACGCCCTGTGGCGTTTGCTTCTCGTCGGCTTCATGCGGCGGAGCAACGCTACAGCCAGCTCGACAAGGAAGGTCTGGCGCTCATGTTCGGGGTCGGGCGCTTCCACCAGTACCTGTGGGGCCGGCAATTCGAGGCGGTCACGGACCACAAGCCGCTGCTGGGTCTGCTGGGGGCTGACAAGGCAGTTCCAGTCCAAGCCTCACCACGTGTGGTTCGCTGGGCCTTGACGCTGGCTGCCTACCGCTACAAGCTGGTCTACCGCCCTGGGAAGGACCTGGGACCTGCCGACGCCCTGAGCCGCCTGCCCCTGCCGGAGGTGCCTGCTGCCGTTCCAGAGCCAGCTGACGTGTTCCTGCTGGAGCGGGCCTACCCGGGGGTGCTCACCAGGACTGCGGTGGCGCAGGCGACCAGCCGGGACCCGGTCCTGTCTCAGGTGGTCAAGGCGGTATCCCGAGGGGAGGAGCTGCGTCACCAGGCCTACAGCCACAAGACCACCGAGCTGAGCTTGGAGCAGGGCTGCCTGCTGTGGGGTTCCAGGGTGGTGATTCCACAAAGTCTCCGGGCCAAGGTCCTGGAGTTGCTGCACGCGGGGCATCCTGGCGTGGAGAAGACCAAGATGGTGGCACGGTCGCACGTGTGGTGGCCTGGCCTGGACCAGGACATCGCTCACCAGGTGCAAGGCTGCCAGGTCTGCCAGGAGAACCAGCGAGCCTCGCGTCACGTGGAGATCACCCCCTGGCCGTTCCCACAGAGGCCCTGGTCCCGCTTGCACGTGGACTATCGCGGGACCCTTCAAGGGCCACTACTTCCTGGTGGTAGTGGACGCCTTCTCGAAGTGGGTGGAGGCACTGCCAGTCACCACTCCGTCGGCGAGCGCGACCATTGCGGCGCTGCGGCAAGTCTTCGCGGCGCAGGGATTGCCGGACATTATTGTGTCCGACAATGGTCCCGCTTTCGCCAGCGCCGAGTACCTGGAGTGGCTGCAGAAGAACGGGATCCGCCGGATGCTGGTTCCGCCGTACCACCCCGCTTCCAATGGTGCTGCCGAGCGGGTGGTACAGACCATCAAGAACAAGCTGAAGAAGAGCCAGCCCGGGGATTTCCGAACGCAGGTGGCCCGGGTACTGTTCCAGTACCGGACCACACCCCACGACGTCACTGGCCGTGCCCCCTGCGAGCTTCTGCTGGGCCGGATGGTCAAGACACCCCTGGACGTCTTGCATCCAGACCTCCGGTCCACTGCGCTCCTGAAGCAGCTGAAGCAGAAGCTGGCTGCTGACCGAGGGTGCCGTCCCGGGCCTTTGCCGGAGGAGCCGGGAGCGTCGGTCTACGCCAGGAACTTCCGTCCTGGCCCACCCTGGTCTGCCGGACATGTGTTATCGCCAGCGAGCGCCTCGTCGCTGCTCGTCCGCATGCCCGACGGGACCACCTGGCACCGGCACGCCGACCATGTCAGGCCTCGCCTCGGGACCGCGCAAGGTTCCACTTTTTCTGCTACTAGTGCTGCATCTACCACTGGACAGACGTTCGAATGCTTGCTTTTACGCCTGTTTTCCTCTGTTGTCAGAGAGTCCAGCTGTAGGAGTTTGGAGGCTAAGGAAGTTTTTGGGGACCTGCAGCAGTGTCTCTTTTAATTGGAAACAAATGACAATTCAAACTAAACGGTGTATTTTCCAAATACCCAAAGCTGGAATAAAGAATGTCAGGAAAAAGTATAAACATTCCAAATTACGGTACTATTGCCGCGCATATTTTGGGCAGTTCAATACATATCATACAGGCAACTGGGGGCAATTCGGCCATTTTTGCTGCTACCATACAAACTAATTTCCAGTAACTGTGCATGTTCTAAGAAATATGCTTGCATAGGTGTATAAACTATATGATTAATTCACGAAGGAGCTACATTATGTAAAACAACCCTGTTCCACGAGCACTTCAAAGATCATCAGACGCAGGGCCTTTAAAATATCTGCGAACCAGCACATGCAGAGTGGCAGCGCAGAGTTGGGGTCGCGAGCTAATTTGCCGACCGCCCAAAGGCCCATGATATAAATGCCACTTCAAATGCCTTGAAAGCAGTGTTGCGGAATGGGCACCCCCATTCCATTCCAATTCCATTCCGGGGAATTAGAGTTTGCGATAATTCAATTCCTTTCAACTCCTAGGAATGGGGACACTGGGCCCATTCCCACTCCTGGAATGACTGAATCGTTCCATTCCATTCCTCTAATTCCTAAACGTAAAAATTGGCACTTGACAGCTACATTGTGTTGCCGGCATAAGCACCATAAAGCTGACATTATCAAACGCATAGACAATTGCAAAAAAATTGCAAAATGCCTCAAAAAAGCACTGATTTTACTAAGCGGAGCGCTGGTGGCACAAAGTGTTTGTTTACATTGTACTGCAAACATCGAGAAAGCCCCTTGATATGTCGATGCTTGTTTAAAACATCGGTCTTTCGACCACGTGGCTCGCAACAAACAGCAAAACTTAAATCCACGAATTTTTTTTGGCAAACTTTTTTGCATTTGTGTTTTAGGACATATGCGGCCAGCGTGTTTGTTTGATAAGACCATAAAAATATCCAGTTCGTGCGTGGCGCAGAAATAAGCTATATTACTGTATTCTTCAAATACCTGCACACCAATACGGCTAGTACGCTGCTGGATTCTGGAAGCGACTCCATGCACAGTGGCAAGAACACATCCTCTGACAAATTGCAACCTCTACGGCGCAGCACGAGAGACTGTATAGACCATGTCACGAAACTGTCTTTCTGGAGGTCTAGTCAGTTCGGTCACGCGACAAGAGCGGTGACGACAGTCTACTTAACCTTACGATGGACCGCAACAGACAGCACGAGAGCCATCGAAACCAATCCAGTGCCTTCTGAGTGTCGTGTGACCCTGGGGCGCAGCAACGCGCCGTGCGTGTAGTCCCCCTCACGGTGCTGGATTGCCTGGGGCGACTCGTAGCGTCCGCAGCGGTCCATCACAAGGTGAAACACAGTAGGCAGAGTCTAAAGTCAAAGGAAATGAGCGGGAATCCTCTAGCTTGCTTGTAACCCTAACCCTCTTAAATGTAAAACATATAACACAGAAAACAAGCATCGGAACAAAGACCAAGTAAAAGGCGGACTTACACGTAAAAATGCAGTATAAAAAGACGAGCGTCGGAGCAAAGCGCAAGATAAGAAGAGAGAAGTGAATCTCGCTTTGTTTTAATGCCGAAGCAAACCCAGGTTTCGCACTTCAAAGGAGCGCGCGCGAATGAACGTGGAAGGCAGCAGGGTTGGCCGCCTGCTAAACAACGCTCCTCGAACTATAAGAAAACAATAACTGATCATCTTTCGGCGGCGCGCGAGTCAACGAGTTATCAGAGCTGTGCGAGTTATGAGTCGTCCCCCGCTCCCAGATCTCAGTCTGTGCGCGCGTGTTTTCTCCATGCCTTCGTTTCTTTTGCTTGGTGCTTGGTTTCTTGTTTCGCTCGCTCTCGTGTAACGCCAGTAAAGCCCGTCGCCTGCGCGAAAGGCGCCACCGCCACCGCCACCCCCCTCCCTCCCCCTCTGCTCTTTGCTTTGACGCTTCTTTTTGTATTGCATTTTTTGCGTATGAGTCTGTTAGAGCTCCACGCGGGTTAGCTGTTTCCCGCCCGCTCATTTTATTTCTGAGCAACTGGCTCGCTGACTGGCTCAATTTCGCTAACCGTAAACACACACAAAAAAAAAATAGAAGAATTGGGTCCATTCCATTCCCATTCCATTCCGGGCAAAAGGCATCTAATTCCATTCCCATTCCATTCCCCTCAACGTTGCCGCCATTCCATTCCCATTCCATTCCGGGGTCGCGAAAATTCGGAATGATTCCGGAATCATTCCAACTCCGGAGTGGCAACTCCGCAACACTGCTTGAAAGCGGGATGTAATATCGTCCTAAATCATGAACATGCAAGGAACAGAATTCCAACGTCTGAAACTTTTCACCGACCCCTCGCAAGATTGCCTTGTGTCGTGTAAACGGACAGGGAGGTTCATCGGCGGAATCGCCTCCGCCGATAGCTTTCGGGATTTGTAACCCCATTTTAAAGGTAAAAGGGACAAGCAGGCTATAAGATGTACGGAAGCACATCAATATCGGCCTAACTCAACGTCCTGTACACTGGGTAAACGAGGTCCAGCTCCTCGAAGTGCTTACGGCACACAACGCCAAACCAGGAAACCGGTGCTGTGAAGCGAGCCGATGTGAGATCGCGGAGCGGAGTCCTCCGCCTGACGTCACGGTACACCTCACCCAATCAGGGCGCGGCGACCGCAGCGGCGCTTGTGGTCGCTCCCAGGGCTAATAGTTCGTTCTCTTGGATATATCTGGTTTTGCCTTATTTTCTTGATTTTTTGTATAGAGGATTTTGTGTGTGCGGGATTCGCACGGGTCATTTTGAAAACTGGCACCTCTTCGGCAAATGCATCTTTTCCTAGGTATTGCGCAATAAAGAATTTTTGCAGTGCATTTTAAAAAGTTGTTATATTACAAATTTACTAGATGTGTATTTCAATATATATTTATAGGCCTTTAGAAGTTCTTGAAAACCCTTGAATTTTTTTTCTTTAAAGCCTGTACAAACCCTGGTGTGAAATGTTTGAATTTTGAGGAACCTTAAAAGTATTCTCTAAATTGTTTTACAAACTTTTAAATGTATCATTCCTCAGATTTTATGCGATTGTGTGTTTTCAGAATATATAAATGAATCTTCTCGTTTTTTCACAATTCCCTGTGTGGTGTTGTACCTCATTATTTCCGGTGATATTGGTGACTAGCCAACACTGACTATGTTCTGTTTTACCTCTGATGTAGTGCAGCAGATGCTATGAGCCATGCCTACCAACCAAGCGCAGTGAATATGTTGCATGGCGCCTCAATGCATTCCGTGCCGCTGGGTCTTGCCAGAGAGTCAGATGACATGCTCTCAAGCACAGGACTGACTCAAAAAGCTCTTAGCATCAGATTTAGTACACCAGATTTGTTGTTCCACTTTAACAATCTATAATATATTTTCTCTGTTGCTCGCATTTCTCCTTTTTAAATGATTTCTATACGAAAATAAAACCAAATTTTGAATGGCCAGCAGGCCTCACCGCTCATACCTCTACACCACTAAATTGAGAGCTCATACCTGATAGAAATTATTCTCTTACTATGCATGCCTAAAGTCAAATCGTAATCAGTTCTGCAATACACAACATATCGGCCTTAACTACAATAAAAGGAAACAAATGCAACAGAAATGACCCAGAATGTTCGGTAAATCTAAAACTGAGCACTGCGCTTCTCAAAAACTTTTGTGTGAAAAGTGAAAATTCAACCGTATGTGTATGTGACTCTGCGTTATTGCAGTTTACAAGGCGTGACCGCAATATAAAAAGGTACCACAAAGCTAACAAAGCGCTTTGATTATAATTCAATTACCGTATTTACTCGCAGAATGAACATACTTTTTTTCCCGAAAAATTGAGGCAAAGTTGCGTTCATTACGCGAGGTAAAATTTTTGCGTCCGTTTTTACTGGCATAATGAACGGACCTTTTATCCCGCAAAAATCGACGTAACTTCTTATCTCTTTGCCCGCGGCGCGCGACTCCAATGCCAAACTGCGATGCACAAAAAAAAAGCCCCTCTCCATGCTTTTTTTTTTTCTTGCTTCCGTGTTTTTTGTTTTTTTTTTCCGCCTTTCTGCAAGTTGTTTTGTTTGCCCACACTGCCCATGCTTTCGCGACCAAGCTGCACCAGGATAGAAAAGTGTGTTCATTTCGAGGGCTTCTCGCTTCTCTTTCCAAAGTGCGACGAGGAAGAGAGGGCAGGATCTTCATTATGTGCGCTTTGCTTGGGCGAGGGCTTCTCTGCTTTTCTTTCTTATCTCTCATCTCCTTGCGCGCGGCGCTGCGACCCTGGAACCAAACTGCGTCGTGTGAAAAAAAGAAAAAAGCTCCTCTTTCTGTTTTTTTCTTTTCTCTTAATTCCGTATATATTTTTTTTTTGCCGTTTTTCGAAAGTTGTTTTGCTTTGCTTAGGCGAGGGCTTCACCGCTTCTCTTTCCTATCTTCTTGTGCGCAGCGCGCGTGGAGGGAGGGGGTCAAAATTTTGACGTCCGAGTTGGGGGTGCGTTTTTACGCAAGTGAAAAAAAAAGTTGAAATTTTGAGAGCCGACTTGGGGGGTGCGTTCATTACGCGAGTGCGTTCATTGTGCGAGTAAATACGGTAAATGCAAAGGTGCATACGAGCTGGACAAGAATGACGAAAATAATCCCTGGAGAAAGGGAACAAGAGGGACAAAGGACCAGGCAGATTTTTTCGGTTGCGCACCAGCCACCTAGTTGTCTTCAAAGATTTGTGTTTATCCTTTGTCCCTCTTGTTCCCCTTCTCCAAGAATTATTTTCGTCAATGAAGCGCACCGTAATTTTTATGGTACATTTTACGGTACGGTACACAAAAGCGTACCATAAATTTTACGGTACGCAGAGGGCCGTAAAGTTAATTGCCCTGTGACTGCTCGATTTACGGTCGCCGTTAAAATTCACTGTAAGCTAAATGAACAGCCAACCGTAATAGTTGTGGTACATTCTTGACAGACCGTTAATTATATGGTACAAATTTTAAACTGGGCCGTAAAATTAACAGCGCTCTGTCTGTTAATTTTACGGTCGCCGTTAAGGGGGGACACGGGCAAGAAATCGCGATTTTTCTCAAAAAAGTCACTTTTGAGATTATTGTTGTTTTGGTTTCCTCAACTAATAAAGAACCTACCAGGGAAATATTATTCACGTATCTGTAGTATGAAAGCCACAATTCGTGTTTATTGACGCGCTCGCGGCATCCGCGCGACGTTTCGAGCTCGGAGAAAACGCCCGCGACCGCCGTTTTGTACACGCGATCCTGAAGCGCTCGATAGGCCTAGCGCCGAGCGCGTACCCTCGTTGGAACCGTCATTCTTTTCTCTTTCGATTACGCGCAGACGCTTCTATCGAGAGTACTACAGGCCGTGTGCAGAGCCCGCCAAAGAAGAAGCCAAAATTTAAAATTGGCAAGCTCCGATTGGTTGAAGAAACGAAACTAACGCTGTGGTTGGCGGAAACAGAGCACGTGACCTTTTGAACACCCTTTTGCGCCGCGCCTGCGAGGTCTTCCGCCGCCATGTTTGTTAGTCCTCGTGCGATTTTCGTCAACGCTGGTACTGCATTCCGATCTCTTCTCCGCCCTTCCTGTATATTCATCGCCTCCACCGAGCTACTTTTCTTCGGAAAAATGCCTGCTGTGAAGCATACGACGACGACAGCCTTTGGGAAGCGGCGGCGATACGGAAAACCGAGGGGCAGCAATGCGCGGCCGCTTGCGTTCGAGCCTTCGGCCGAGTGCTCGCCTACTTCGGACCCACCTCGAGCGGTCAACGCAGTTCCACCGGCTTTTGACTCTTCAAGATCGGAAGGGTCAAGTGTTCCGACGGCGGACAACGGAGATGACCTGACCGCCTTCGAACGGAAGGCCGCGCTACTTCAGCAGTGTGACGACGCAGCAGACGCACCCGAAAGTGGACTTTCCGACGCCCCCGATGAACCACACCTGTTGAGTGGCTACCGTTTCATCAATGTGACTGCTGTCGAAGCATTGATAGCTCCGCTCTTGTGCCCGATGTGCTACGAACGATCGCTGATTTTGAAAGAGGCCGGGACCGGCGCAAGCCTTCAATTTGTTGTCGTATGCGGTGACTGCGGAGACGTCGTGAAAGCGGCACATTCGCCCGTCTTGGGGACGAGTCGTCAGCCCGAACTGCCCGTGCGCCTTGCAGTTGCAAGCCGAAGTTGTGGGATCAACTTCACAAAGCTCAGCAACTTCTTCGGCGCCATGGACGCTCCACCTCCCATGCACCTGAAGACGCACCAAGCCATTAGCGAAAAGTTACACCGCGCCGCAATGGATACCGCAGGGGACGTGATGCGTGAAGCTGCCCAGGCCGTTCGGACGAAGAATGCTGCATGTGACAGCAGCGAGCTTCTCGACGTTAGTGTCAGTTTCGACGGCACCTGGCACAAGCGAGGCCACACTTCCCACTTTGGACTCGGAGCAGTGATCGAACTTGACTCGGGTCTTGTGCTCGATTTTTCGGTCCAGAGCAACTACTGTCATGCTTGTAGCATGGGACCGAAAGAAGGAGAAGCTAGGTACCAAGAGTGGATGCAGAGCCACAAGGAGGTATGCCAGAAAAATTTTAATGGCTCTTCCAATGCCATGGAAGTGGAAGCAGCCGGAGTCTTGTTCAGCCGGTCCAAGGAGCTGCACACGATGCAGTACACTACTGTGCTCAGCGATGGAGACAGCAAGTCGTTCCTGCACGTCTCGAAGCTGAACCTGTACGACAAGGGAATTGTGAAGGAAGACTGTGTGAACCACGTGGCCAAGCGTGTTTTCGCTGGCATTGAGAAGATCAAAAAGACAAAAAGGGGCCTGGGAGGCAAGGGGAAAATCACCAAGGTGGTTACGAAGAAGCTGACTGCGTACTACGCTGCTGCTTTGAAGGACAATGCTCCTAACGTGAAGAAGATGCAGAAGGCAGTGTTTGCCAGCCTGCTCCGTTCTTTTTCCACGGATGCTGAACCTCTACACATTGGCTGCCCACGTGGTGAAGACTCCTGGTGCCATTACAACAGGCACCTGGCCCTGGTCGACGCTGGCAAGCCGTCAGTGGCTCGAGCCCACCGCCCAGCATTTAGCAGGGAGATTGCCAAGGAGCTGGTACCTCTGTACAACAGACTGGCCGGTGCAGACCTCCTTGCACGCTGTTCAAGGATGCAGACCCAGAATGCCAACGAATCTTTGAACGCATTGGTCTGGAAAAGGTGCCCCAAAACTGAGTTCGCCTCATTGAAGACGGTGGAGACTGCAGCTGCCCTGGCTGTTGTTGACTTCAATGTCGGCCCAAAGGGTATTCAGAGAGTGCTCGAGAAACTCGGTGTAGCCTGTGGCGCGCACACAACCAAGCATGTGGAGCAGGCCACAAAAGCTTGTGTTTCACGGGCTCGTGCAAGGTCACTTGACAGTGCAAAAGCGGCCAAGAAAGTCCGACAACTGCAAGCTGTTGCTGCCGAACAAAGGAGAATTGAAGAGGAAGGGCCCATGTACGCTCCTGGAGGATTTTTTTGAGTGAATGTGCTTGTAAAATAAAAGACAGCACTTTTTAAACTTCAAGCTCGTTTTTCTCATTTTCTGTTTTTCCATCAGACGGGCATCTTAGGAAACCTATCGTTTTCTTATTACACAGTGGGGGATTATTCTTAGGTGGTTTTCTGGGATAGAATTTTGTGAGGAAGCCGACTGGCTAGTTTTTATTTTAAATTTAAAATTCTTTTATGCTCAAAAAACTACATTTGTAAAAAAGCGGAGAAATGAAAAAAAATGTTGAATGTTCTTATGGAGTTATACCTATAAAAAACAATACGATATAGCAAAATAACTAGCTGGTCGGCTACTATGGGTATTCCTATGACTATATAACACGTAAAAATAATTAATTTTAATTTTATTTTAAAACGATAGGTTTCCTAAGCGAACACACTAACTCCCATACTGTGACGTTCGTAACAAGTTTCAAAATTGACGTAGGACAACGAAATTTGGAAGAGATGATCTTCTCACAGATATAAACATCCACTGCAAATTTCATTAAAATCAAACAAGCGGTACAGAAGTTGACTTTTTTGGGTAGTGTCCCCCTTAAAAGGGCCCGTAATTTAAATTTACCGCACTCCGTAATTTTTACGGTACAAGTTTGGCAGCATCAGCTGCCTGGCATTTGACCGTAAATTTTACAGTCCATTTTTTACAGTGTAGTGCTACCTTTCTGGTTCAAAGGGCACTAAACAGGTTTCCGATATCGTCTATTCATGGTGGTAAATCATTCTATGTGATCTACATATCCTAGAACAGTGGTTCTCAACCACTGACGTTTCGCGGACCCCTTGTGGATCGGCGGAGATGATGGAGGACCCCGTTCGTGGTGCGGTGAAGGAGAAGTTATTGGATAATTATGATAGTGATTTAATAAATGGATATAACTAAGGGCTAGTGTGAAGTCGACTTCTCTTGTTGCCATATACACTAGAAAATTCACCCGAAAATTGGAACATTCATTTTCAATCTGAAAAAAAAAGACAACTTTTATTGCCGGGAGGCAGGGCTTCACGGACCCCTAGGATGCCTTCGCGGCCCCAAAGGGTCCGCGGACCTTCATTTGAGAACCACTGTCCTAGAAAATCAGAAATGACAGCCATGCATGGCCTAGTTCTCCATTGTAAATGTCCCTGTCGTCACTGGCTTAAAAGTGGTTTTGTCATCTGAAATTTTTAATACATACCAACTGGCACTTAAAACATTATCTAAAAACAAAAACAATAGTCTTCGAAAACCTCTTTAGCACTTTTTAATCATTCAGCTAATGAGGATGAACATGGCAGGTTTCTGCTCTTTAGAGTTTTGGGGCAACAATATACATTTTTCTACTTAAAATTAAAAATGACCACCGGCCATGGTCTGCCGTTATTACCTGAAAACATCCTGCTTCCTCGGAGCTAGTAGATGGATTGAGTTTTGATCATATACTCTGTAATCACTGCTTCTTCCAATCTCTCGTGTCTGTGCGCCCAGGACACCTGGCGTGTTGCACTCCGCTTCAAAGCGAAGCGTGAAAGTACCAAGCTTCGCAAGATGACTGAAGAAGGCTACAACGAAAATGGGGCTCCACCACGAAAGCAGCGGAAGCAGGCAAGGGTGCCAGGGACCCGCAGCCAAAGCGGGCAACAAGGCCTGGGACTGTATGACAATATTGTTCCAAGAATAAGTTTTAACATTATTGGATTTTGATATTAAGTCTTTACTTTCCTGTAATGTATTGCAGAATATCATGCTGCCAGCAGATAGGGAAGACGAGGAAAGTCTTTAGGGTCACGTCCTTGGCATAGATAAGGATATGCAAAAGGCAAGCCCTAACATTGCCCACCTCAAAAACTCCTTGGCAAGGACGTTTTCTAGACGGAGGTTGTGGGTGACGAGTGAGAACCCGATGCGATGGAGATTGTGGAGAGGTATCCCGCATTTAAGTGTGGCACCTTCGTAAGTATTCTTGGGGTGTGAATCTGGAGCGTTACAAAATTAATGGTTAAATATGTGTAGACATTATTTTCTATGTCTTTTCGTTCATTCAGCTCCAACAGGAGTTCACTGCAGCAACAGGCTGTGCAATAGAAAACAAGCTGGTAGAGGGGCTATCAAACAGCAGCCTGCGCATCTTGGAGGCTGCCAGGAAGAAACGGCACCTTGCTGCCTTCTTCGAAAACCTTGACAGTCGTGCTGCAGGAGAGGACGCTGGTCCCGAAAATGGTAGGGCATAGTGCACAAATAAGTTTGGGTTCATTCTTGAGCAAAATTGGGGGTATTTTTAGAGCTTTCATTCATTGCCTTTGTTTTCAATCCATTTTATGCCTACAATAGGCAGTTTGTTGCAATTGTTTGGATTTGGATTTGGATTGGGTTTTTATGGCACAAGGGCTGCTGAGGCCAAAGAGCGCCAAAGAAGGAAACTATTACATTTAGAATAAGCAAGAAAGGACTCTAGTGGTCAGGGTTAAGATTAAGGAATGAGACACGAAACCGGATTATGCCACAAACAATAATGGGCCTAAATGAAAAGCTTTGAAGTTCACAGTCGATGTAGAAAACCAATAGCATCTAAAAACTTAAAAACCTGCTTGCAAGTCACGAATGGTTCATCACCCAGCAACAACATTGGGTGTAAGGGAATGTGGTTTCTGTATAACTGTGCAAAATGAGATTGGCGTTCCCGTTCATGGAAAGGGCACTCAATTAGAAAATGGAGAACACTTAGAGGTTTATCACACTGTTCACACAAAGGGGCATCCTCCCCACGGAGCAGGTAGCCGTGGGTCAGATGCGTGTGGCCAATGCGCAAACGACACAGTATTACTTCATAAAACCGTTCTTGGTGCCGGGCGCTCGCCCATTCACCCAGGTTAGGCTTAATGAGATGAAGCTTGTTGTAGATCTCCTCATTCCACTCGGCTTGCCATTGTGCTCGTATGCGAGACCTTACAGAAGGGCGATAATCCATGTAAGGGATCCCTTTAATATCTACCTCTCTGCTGACGCATGTGCGGGCAGCACGGTCGGCCGCTTCATTACCTGGGATACCAACATGGCTGGGAATCCAACAGAAGACAATGGTGCAATGCTTTCTAGCTGCCACAATAACTTTCTTCTGAACTTCAACAACAAGGGAGTTCCTTGTAGGCAGCAGTGAAGAGATGGCTCGCAAGGCACTAAGAGAGTCAGTGAAAACCACTGCCAGGGGTATCCTGTGGTGAGCTATGTGTTCCGTAGCCAACAGGAGGCCATACAGCTCCGCTGTGAGAATGGTAGCGGCCGTATTTATCCGCCTTACAACTTCCACTGAAGGGCCAATGACAGAGCAGCCAACAAAGGTCTCTGATTTTGTTCCATCTGTATAAAACTTTGTGTAATCTTCATATAATTGAGCGAGTTCATGAAATTCTTGCAGAAGCACCGCACTTGGAGTGTTTTTCTTGTTATGCTGTGCAAGAGACAGGTTACAGTGTATGTCAGGGTGCTCCCAAGGTGCTATGATGCCAGGGAATTCGACTACCTGGGATGCCACATCTAATCCGACAGACTCGGCGAAGGTCTTCAGTCGCATACTGAATGGAGGGATCACGCTAGGTTTTGCAAGAAAGAGTCGTTCCGAGCGTGTTTCTTGAACAACTTCTCGAGTCGGGTGCTGGAGGACTGATCGGATGCGAAGAGAGTACATCATGCCCAATGCAAATCTACGTCTTTCGAGGCAACACTCATTAGCCTCAGCATATAAACTGGGCACAGGGGATGTACGAAATGCACCTGTAGCCAACCGAAGCCCAAGATGATGAATGGGATCCAACATCCTGAGCACAGACTGTCTGGCAGACCCATAAACAAAGCAGCCATAGTCTAGTCGGGATCGTACCAGGGAGCGATAGATCCGCAGGAGGCACAATCGATCTGAGCCCCAAGACCGGTGCGAGAGAACCTTAGGGATATTGAGAGACTTGTGAGCTTTCAGTTTCAAGCTTTTTACATGAGCATTAAAATTCAGTTTACTATCAAACGTGAGACCCAAAAATCTGTGCTGAGGTTGGACACTAACATTACTATTGTAGATGGTTAGGGATGGCTCAAGAAGGATTCCACGTTTGCGGGTGAAGCAAACACATGCAGTCTTTTCAGGAGAGAACTTGAACCCATTACTGTCAGCCCACTTAGTAAGCTTGTTGATACTTAGCTGAACCCTGCGTTCACAGACTGAGAGGTTACAGGAGGAGACTGAAATTTGTAAGTCATCGACATAAAGAGAATACTGAACCGACGGAGGGATTACCGAAGCAATGGAGTTCATTTTAACTATAAACAAGGTGACACTTAGCACTCCCCCCTGCGGCACACCATTTTCCTGCAGAAATTCACGGGAGAGTGTGTTTCCCAACTGGACTCGAAAGGTGCGCCTTTCTAAATAGCTCTGAATTGCACGAAGCATGCGACCACGTACTCCGAGGTCAACCAGATCCCTCAAAATGCCATAGCGCCAAGCCGTGTCATATGCTTTCTCGAGATCGAAGAACACGGAGAGGCAGTGCTGCCCGTGTGCAAAGGCCTCACGCACTACAGTTTCGAGACGGACCAAGTGGTCGACAGTAGATCTTGATGAACGATAGCCGCACTGAAATCTGTCGAGCACCTTATTGTGCTCCAGATGGTACATTAGTCTGCGATTGATCATTCGCTCCAGTGTCTTACATAGACAGCTGGTAAGAGCAATGGGCCTATAACTGGAAACAGAAGAAGCATCCTTACCAGCCTTCAGAAGTGGTAGGACGTGTGCTACCTTCCAAGGTGAAGGGAAACAGCCCTCCTGCCATATGCGGTTATAAAGATATAAAATGACATCAAGTGTAGAAGGATGGAGATGCTGTAGCATTGAATAATGTAAACCATCTGGTCCGGGAGCTGAGGGCCTTGTATTATGAAGAACAGCGAGGAGCTCGTGCAAGCTGAATGTAGCATTATATCCCTCATGTTCACCTCCTGAAGTTTTCAAGGGATTGCTCTCAGCCTTCTGTTTCTGTTGAAGAAAAGTGGATGGATAATGATGTGAACTGGATACATACTCAAAATGTTCTCCAAAAATATCAGCCTGTTCCTCGAGTGTGTCTGGGCATGTTCCATTCCTAAGAAGCAGGGGGATTTTAAATGCATGATAGGAACCATTGATCTTGTGTATTCGATCCCAAACCTCCTTAGGTGAGGTACTGCTATTTATAGTAGAAGCATAGCCTTGCCAACTTTCCCGTTTGGCTTTTCTTCGGACGTAGCGTGCACGGGCCTTCATTTTGCGAAAGGATATGAGGTTATCTCTAGTGGGGTATCGTCTCAGAATACCCCAAGCCCGATTTTGTTTCTTGCGTGTCTCTTCACATTCCGAATTCCACCAAGGCTTTGGCCTCCTAGGGAGAAATTGAGATGTCTGCGGGATGGACAACTTGGCTGCAGTTATGATGCGCTCGGTTAAAAGATGATTGAGTTCGTCAATTGTTAGACTATCGAGACGAGAATATGCTAAAAGTGATGCCTGCTTGAAAAGGCCCCAATCAGCCTTGTCAAGCTTCCAACGAGGCGGGCGTGTATGAATTAAAAGAGGGGCTACGCTACAGGTTAAAAGAGTAGGAAAATGATCACTTCCACGTGGATTGGAATCCACACTCCAGGAAAAATCTGGAAGTAAAGTGGCAGAACCAATTGAAAGGTCGATGGAAGTTGATGACAAGGATGATGGACTAAAATAGGTTGGCTGGCCCGTGTTAAAAAGACAGAGGCTTCTTGTGGATAAAACTGACTCAACTATTTTTCCTCTTACATCTCGACGTGTGCTCCCCCATAACGGGTTGTGACAATTAAAATCCCCCATCAAAAGAAAAGGCTCAGGAAGCTGGTCTAACAGTGAGTTAAAATCTGAACATTTCAAGGTGAAAGAAGGTGGCAGATATAAAGAGCATACTGTAAGAGCTTTATGGTGCATGAACCGAACTGCCACTGCTTCAAGTGGTGTGGACAGTGGAACCTCTGTGCAGGGAACGTCTCTCAGGAGGACCACCGCAACTCCACCAGAGGAATTGCCAGAGCTCGGACGATCCTTCCGGAAAACCTGGTAACGTCTCAGAAAATTAGTGCGACTGGGACTCAAATGAGTCTCTTGCAAGCACAGTGCTCGTGGCTTGTACTCCTCCAGAAGATGCTCTACGTCATCCAGGTTTCTTAGAAGGCCACGACAGTTCCATTGGACGAGCACTGAAGCCATTTAAGGAGTAAAATCCTGAGCACGTGTAAGAGTGAGTTAGTTGCTTCACTTTGGAGGCGTTACGGGTTTTTTAGATTTTTGTTTCTTAGTAGTCTGCCACTCCATCTCATCCTGGTCAGACCCCGGAGTCGATGAGGAGGCAGACAAGGCAGTTCCAGTGTTCTCCTGAGCCCAGCAGGCAGGCTTGCCTGCCGGCCTGGGAGGGTCCGTGCCGCGAGGCCCGGATCCGCGGCCACGACCAGAACTGGGTGGAAGGGTGGTTGATGTACTGGAGAGGGGTTCTACCCCGTCCATTTGTTCCACCTCGTTTCCTGACAAAGAAGCTGCATGCGATCCACGCAGCTCCTTGGTTCCTGGCTGCCTCTCCAGAGACTGAGGCTGAGGTCCTCGCTTTTGCTCCTCCATAGGAGTGCGGCCTGTGTTGACAGGTGCAGCCGGTGCTGGCCTGTCCTGACCAGAGGAATCAGCTGGAGCGCCCTCTCCACGAGGAGGGGGAGCCTGCTGACCCTTCGTTACCGTCTTGAAAGGGAGGGCGGGCACGGCTATTGCCGGCCCGTCCTTGCCCAGGGGAGCGACATGCTGCCCCTGCTGTGGGGATGGGGCCCTTAGGTCGGCAACCAAGATCTCAGGAGAGACCTGGGTGGCCTTTGTCTCCGAGCGTGGTGCAGGGCCCCTGCGCACTACCTCGGCATAACCTCCCTTAGAAAGGAAGGAAAAGCGCTTCTTTGCATCTGCGTAGGACAGGTTTTCTTTGACTTTAACTGCGAGGATGTCCTTCTCTTGCTTCCAGAGGGGGCAGCTTCGGTAGTAGGCGGGATGTGGTCCTCCGCAATTTGCGCAGTGTGCCTCTGCCTCGCAACCATCAGACACGTGACCCTGATTTCCACACTTGGCACATGTCTCCTTCCCCCGACAGCTGCGTGATCCGTGGCCAAAGCGCTGGCAACGAAAACACCGCTGGGGGTTAGGGATGTATGGACGGATCCGACAGTTGAGGTAACCGGCTTTGACCATCTCCGGGAGTGCCTGTCTTTCAAAAGTGAGAATAACATGTTTCGAGGGAATATTTTCACCATTCTTGCGGAACACTATACGTCTGACATCAACGACACCTGAACCTTTTAGTCCCTCCAGAAGTTCGTCTTCACTGGTGTAAAGA
The DNA here is from genome assembly GCA_037355805.1 of Ixodes ricinus. NCBI lineage: Eukaryota > Metazoa > Arthropoda > Arachnida > Ixodida > Ixodidae > Ixodes > Ixodes ricinus. The sequence goes on from JAZHYW010004962.1 coordinate 49,945, forward strand.
AAGGCTTCTTCAGAGAGGACACCACGGACCGTGTTTAGTGTACGGTGAGGGCTCACCGACACCTCCACGTCGACAATGCTGGTCAGTCTGAGAAGGGCTTCACTTTGTTTTTTAGTATTTACTTCAACAAGAAGGTCTGCCGAGTGTAGTTTCTTGGCCTTGTAAGAAAATCCAACAAGGTTTTCCAGCACTTTGGCGACAATAAAAGGTGACATCTTTGCTAGAGGTTTTTGCTCGTCATGCGAGTGAATAACAAAAAACTTTGGGAACGTTTCAACGGTTTCTTTTTCAATGGTCTGTGGTTCTGAACGCTGCCTCTTAGAGGTTCGTCCCGAACCGGGTTTAGGGTTTGCGGAAGCCATGAAAGGCGGAGGATGTTCAGAAACTGTGGCGCACCACCCACCACCGAGCCCAACAAGGGGATAGGTAGCACCCCATAGCAAGTATGGCTTGGCTGGGTATGCTACACTATCAGTGCTACCAAGTAACTATAACCAAGTGTGGTTCGAGAAAGGTATCTGTCTCCACCCAAGGTTAGCCCTTGCCGCCAAAGAAGGTGAGAATGAAGAAGAGAAGAGCAGAGAAAGGAGAAAGAAAGGAGGGGTTCGGAGTCAATGTAGCTATATCCGCTCCAGACAATATCGGGAGGCTGCAGTCCAAAGATCAGTTCTGAGAAACATCTACAAGATCAATGCAAGGCTCGTGCACACGCACAAGCATGTCACCTGCCGTATATGGGTCGTCTATGAGATTCCGCTCTCCTGTGGGAAAGTGTATGTGGGCCCATCTGGCCACTGCGTTAACATCAGACTATGCGAACACGCCCTCTCCTCACTAAAATCATCTCCGGCTGGACACCACGCCCTACATATCCGAGACTGCAAATGCATCCGTTTCCTAAAACCAGAGTCCTCAAGCAATAACACAACCCGAAACCCAGGGAGATCTGTGGGGCTTAAATCATCAAAGCCAAAGGGGACACTTGCATTAGCGCACCGTCAGTAGCCATATCTGACAGAGAACTTCAATACCTCAATTTGTTTTCTTAAAATGCTACAGTTTTTTAATCTTTTTATTTCTCCTTTATATTTCTTTTTAAACTCAAATGTTTGTTCCTTCACGGGTGGAACTCATGAAATGAACTTGGGAGCAGCCACGGGAGCAGCTGAAACATCTTTTTGGAGAAGGTTGGGAGCAGCTAAAACTACAATCTCGAGCAGGCTTGGAGCGGATCGGATCAGTTTTCATTGCACTTCAGCTTGTGTCTTAGACAAGCCCGGAGCAATTTCAAGTGCGCTTAGCAGCACAGATAGAACATGAGTGGTTAGGGACCCAGGTAGATGGGATAGCAGTGTAACAGATGCGAAAAACTTGAAACTTTGCGAGCCTTGATGAGAATCAAAAAGCAATTACCATATGTTTCTGAAGATAGTGTCCTTGATATTTTCTGAGTGGCTCTCAGCTGCTCAAAATGCAAACCAGCACTGCTTATCGCACTACCTACACGTGCTCGACATAGCAATTATATGCGAGAACCCCATGACGTGTGTAACGCAACAGCGCATGTAGTTGCGCGCGAGGAACAGGGCAACAAATTTCGAGTTGATCCAATTGTGCAACTTAATATTGAAGCCACAGGCCAGCGATGAACGGAGTTATTGTATTCTGAGCAATAAGCAGGAGCAAGGTTAAAGTACCCCGAGCAGATCTACCGCTCGCGTAAGAGCTGCTGGCCGGCAAGGTTTTGGATCGAACCGTGCTTCAGTTCTATCAAATCACGATTTATCTTGCGGGAATGCGGTTCCAACTTCTAACGATGAAGTACTAAAAGGAATCTTTTGCTCATTTGTTTTCAACTGGCTAACGTCCGGATCCCGGACCGCAGAGCCTCGGCGATCTTACGCTTAACAACTCAACCTCACTTCGGCCCACTTGCTTAATCGCTTATGCTGGAAGAATAACAATCCAGTGGCAGGTGGTGTAGCCCTTGAACCCGACCCCCGAGTTTTTTCGCACGCTTCCGACTCGGGATACAAGGGAGAATAAACAGAGCAAAGGATTGCAAGGTCCACCAAGCTAAACGCGCTCATTGTTGCCAATCGAGTCGATAGGAAACCAAGACAAGGTACAATTTTGTTGGCGCACGTTTTGCGATTTGGTGCATAATGGTGCAAGGTAATGGCTGTGGCGCAGTTTCCGCAACATGACGCAGGATGGTGCAGACAAATGCGTCTGGCGCAAAATGGCGCAGCCGTTTGACCCGTTCCTTGTTGTGTTTTCTTATTTTCTTTCTCTAGTCTCATTTCCCAGTCCTGTTTTTCTTTATAGCTTTTCAACAAAAGCAATACAAAATTATTTTGTGTTTCTTTATTTTTACAGCAACCTCCTCTGTCTTTTCATCACAAAAAAACAACCTCTCCAGGTTCATCCTTCTAGTTTTGACCTTCCTCAATATCCGTGGACACCACAACATGCACTGGTTCAGTGTAAAATTAAAAATAGTATTGTCATTAATAAAATTTCCACTGGCACTAGACCGCAACTAGCACCAACGCTACTACTGGAAGTCTAGTGGTCCAGTCAGAAAACGCAACAGATTCGAAGTCAAATATAAATCCAAGGACGCCATTTTGCTTTAAGTCCCTTTTCTTTATTCCCGTCGGCGTCATGTTGTTCTGTTGTTGTCACCTTGTCTCTGTGTTGTGTCCGAAAATATCAAACTTCATTCTTGTGCACTACGACGACGATATTTCGAAGGTTATTCCTATCAGTTATGTGAAGAACAAAGAGGCAGAAAATGTCAGGAAGCATGGCAAGTATAAAATTGCCTGGTGTGTGGACATCAACTTGGAAAAACAAGAGCCACCGGAAGGGGTGAAGTACTACAAAGGCGTAGTGCTGCAGTGGATTGGCGAGTTGCTTTGTTTTATTTCTTCGTTCTTGTTGTAGCACCGTGCCACAGTGCTGGTTTGGTCCACGCCAATCTTTTGCGTGCACCTTCTTCCTCACGCTAACTGGGCTGTTCTTTTTGTCTAGGATTGTATCTGGGGCCCTATGCTGAGCTTTTTGGACTCCCACGGCGACTAGGAAGAAAGAAGTGACGTAGGTGTGAATGAGCGTATCTTAGCAACACCACTCATCGCAGAAACTCGCCTTCTGACGCCATGACGACATCGCAGTAATTAACTATGACACATTTACAATGCACGGATGTCAAGACACAAAGAAAAACAAGCGAACCAAGCCAACGACTCTTGTACTTGCATCGAGCCGACAGTAGCCAATGCAGTGCGACGCTCACCGTCACATATAATTTATTTTACAGTGTCATAAATAAAAATACTTCGAAATGCTGATGAAATCAGCACGTTTTTTTAGTTGGAATGAAAAGTGAAACTGAAGTTATTTGATGTAAAAGCTGTCGGCAACAATTGCCGGAGGCAGACGCGGGCCTTTTTCGAAAACTGGTAGCAGACGGCAATTTACCGCCTCATATGAAATGCAATCATGTCTGATGAGGCAAGCGAGGAGAGCCCTGCGAGCCAGTCAATTCCCTCCAAATGGAAGAAATGGACAATTTTATGTTTCAATATCAAGATCTGGCTCTGACCTCACACCAAACCTGACGAGAGACGACAAGCCCAGGTTATGGCGGAATTAACCTGCCCCTAACCACCCTGGGCCACCGCACACCACAGAGCGCTGGAAAAGAACTTGGTTTAACAGAGTCAGTAAAGCCCGGAAGCGTTGCGCAATCGTGGAGGCTGAGAGGCAAGCTAGGCAGTAGACAAATATTCAGGACAGAGTTATTGAATATATATTTTGTATTCACAGCCGCAAAACGGGGAGGCTCCTCCCGAATGCGGCCATCATTAACATACTCCCGCATCCTGTCCATTGTCGGGTGGACTCTGTTCTGGGCACACCTGGGTTTCGTGTACCTCATTTTCCAGAGGAGTAGGTACGTACTTGACCAGGGAACAGCACAACAATCTACATGTATTGCTTATTTCTGCAGAGTTCCAGGAGGCGGGGCAAGTGTATGAAGTGAACACTTATATCTGTATTTTAAAATTAATGGAAGCATTTCATCAAAATTTCAACGAACTTACCTGAGAAATAAGTGAACAGGACTGGTACCTCGCTACCTACGTGGTCCCAAACTTGGGTTCAGCCTTCTATATAAAAAATAAACAACAGATGTTTATTTTATTTATCGTTCCCTTTCACAATCCCGCCAACTGCAGGGTGTACAGAAGGCAAATGGACTTGTCCCTGTACAGGCTAACCCTGAAAGGAGTGAACATGTGATATAAATATTAAAAATTATGGGACGTGTATGTAAATAGTTCCTGGGCCCAGGGCCACATCCTGGAAAGGACGAGTCTGAGCTTCAAAATTCATCCTGGACTCCCAAATATTTTCCCTGGGTTCGGCCCCGACTTTGCTTAGAATTAGAAACATTGACGTGAGCTGTAGTAAGGTGGTGAGTTTACATAAAAGGTAATTGAAACGACATGTAAATGGAAGTGGTACATCCTAGCGTCAGCCACAGCACTACCAGCTGCATTTAGCTGCTGTAATGAATCATCTACTTTTCTGTTTATCCCGATATCATGCAACATGTACAACTGATATAGGGTAATATGCACATGACAGGGAGCAGCCACTTGCCTATTTTTACTTGATATGCACAAGAAAAAAAAATGCAAATGGCACCGCACGCAAACGGCACTGTTGACGTTGTGTTGTGCTTTTGTTCTCTTGTTTTTGCTACCTAGTATTTCAGGTTACGTGACCTCTGTCATCCGTCATCTATTTCAAACTTGTTATAGACACTCTCAAAGAAGCCCAGAGCATCAGAAACACCAGGACTGCCGAGGTTTTGCAGCTTGGGCGAAAGAAAGCGCCAAGACACTTGGAAAGGTATATGTGCCCAAAGCATTAGAGACCATAACCTTTATTGACCATTTTGAAAATTACTCTTCTCAAAACTATTTGGTAGGAACATGTAACACATGCACTGCCAGGCGTCGGACAGTGAAACTATAAGTAGAGCATTTTCCAATATGACAACCCACCTGGAGTGCGTGGCCAAGACAGTGGCTGGTGGGGGAGCTGTGTGCGCTTTTAGAAATTCCCTGCCGCTCCGAGAAAAGGACAAGTGTGTTGGGAAGATTGGTGGCCAAGTGTGTGAGCACACACCAGCTCAGAGCATATGGAGCAAAAGCTTGCATGACAGAACCCAGGTGTGGTAGTGTGTCAGTACTGCATCGCGCACACCATGCAGACTCCGGGGCAGCATTTGTACCACACTGGCTAAATTTGTCATCTGCAGCATAGACCAGTGTCGCCTCACACTGGCAGGCTGACTTTACACTGTCTAAACCCTACCATCCAATTTGCTTTGCTTTTGAGAAGTCACTTGGCTGGGACAGCATTCACGGCTTTTAATTTCGGTTTGGTGGAGTACCCGTTAATCACATCATGCCTGAAAATATTGTGAAGAAGTCTCAAAACACGCCCAGTCGTCTCATGTTTTTTTTATTGTCTGGTGCCCCGTTATGTAGGTCCCTAGAGTGTGGCTAATATGGTGCCAACCCTATTTGTATAGAGTTTATAGTTTTATATTAAGCAACTGTTACTCTTATGTGAGACAGGGTGTACACAGTTGACTGCAAAATTTTGTGGGACCTGGGAGCGCCAGCCAAAACGAATTCCTGCGCCGCCTCGTGGTCCACTGCCTGGTATCAAGACCTGTGCATTGCACATGTGCGTTCCTTCATACAAGCAGGCACGTCCTCTTCCCTGGATGTCATCTGACGCGATTCCGATAACCGGGACTGGCGCAAGGTGCTGCTTCACAGCCGCTAAGCACAGTGTCCGAATGTTGTTGAACAACATTAAGGCACTCTAGCTATGCAGCAAGTCTGCTTCAGCTGCCACGATGGATGGAGGAGCTCGTGTGAAACTCCTTCGTGGCGTGGGACACTTTCCAAATAGAGTTTCAATGAAATCTCGGAAATCTCAACAATTTATATTTATTTTTCTCCTATTCATGATCTTGCAGGCTGGGCCCTGAAATTGACAATGATGCACTTTTTAACTTAAAAATCCTAAAAAGTGCAAGATCATAAATAAGACCATAAAGCACACAAGACCATGGAAAAGACCGAAATAAACAAAACTTATTGCTCAGCCAATCCGAGATTTCAGAGAAATTTTATCTGGAAAGTGCCCCGCAACACGAGGGGTTCTTACGAGCACACTCGCCCCATTGCAGCGGCTCAAGCACACTCGCTACGAAGCAGTTGCGAAGCGGCACCTTGCGCCGGTCCCGGTTATTGGGACGACGTCACACGGAACCCAGGAAAGAAGAGATGCCTGCCAGTATGAGGGGCCGTACATGTGCAACGCACGGGTATTGGTACCAGGCACCGGGCCACGAGACGGTACAGCTATGCGTTTCGGCTGGTGCTCCCATGTCCTGCGAAGTTTTGCAGCCAACTGTATACATACACCCTACCCTGTATCACATAAAAGTAACCGTTGCTGAATGAAAAAACTATGAATCGTATACAAAAGTGGTTGGCGCCCTATTACCCACACTCTAGGGACCTATATAATGGGGCACAAAGCATTTATTGTAATTATTTTTTGTCTAACAGTTTTGCATAATTATCTTCTTAATTGTTAGTCATAAGCACAAAATTTCAATTAGAAACTTGCTCGGCATATTCAAAAGCCACTCGACTAGTCAGTTTCAGAAAGATTGGGATTGTGTGTGAAGCACAGTGTAGCAAAAGTTTGCCACGTTGGATTGAGGCACTAGGCTGGTGAAGCGAAAAAGCGGATGATAAGAACAAAATCTTTGCGGGCATGGCATATTTTGGCGCATTTTCATGGCCCGCGAAACCGGTACACATACTCTCAACCTTTCAATGATGCCCAGCAAGTTTGTAATTGGAACTATGCATCTATTTTTACTAATTGAAGTTACCAAAGATATCTGTTAATTAGGTGCCTAATTGCACAAGTTACCTTTTCCTAGTGGCCACTAGTTCAGACAAGCTGAAGGCATTATTAAAAGTGCCCTAACGCGAGTTCCTTGTTTTAATGTTTGTCTGTCTTGGAAGAAACATCCGGTACAACACACCCAGATTTGCATGCGTGCCCTACTGATGCCGCAACAGCTGGCTATTACTAACCATCCTGGAAGAATACTCTTGCCATGATCAAGCGCAAGATTCATGCCAGCATTCTAAGAGCGAATGCACTTTTCGGCACATTAGATCTTTTATATATATGTCATCAGTATGAGTTTCTGTTTATTGCAGTCTCATTCTGATATTTTAAAAACATAATACTGTTAAGAAACATCTGATGCCTATGGTTGTTTTTATACTTCTTGACACCAAATTGATTAGTGTGGTCAAAGCAGCTTAACTTGAGAAAAATGATGTATTAGGTTTCGCGAAAAAATAGCACAAACGTTCATTGTTATCGGTGTGCTCATCTGAAGAATTAATATGGCATCTGTCCCTTCTCTTATTGCTGACCCAAAACGAAAAAGCAGCTCTGAGCCAGGTCACCAACTGGGATGAGATCCTGAAAGCCCACAGCAAGGAGGTGCGAAAAAAATCCCGCTTTCGAGGGGGAGAGCTATCTGTGCCAGCTGGGGCCTCTGCTGATGAGGTACGAAATGCAGTAATTACCTGTCCAAAGTGCTTCTCCAAGCACAGCGGCTAACTCACCGAAATACTCTTTTTTTTTTTATTTGATGACTCTCGAATTTGAGGTATACAGTAAACCCCGTTAACTCGAAGTCATAAAAACCGGGAAAAATTTCGAGATAAGCGAAATTTCGAGATAAGCAGAGTACCGAAATTTTCGAAGTACCGACCGCGGATTTCGAAAATCTAGCGCTTCCGAAAATCGTACCAATCACAGCTTCGTTTTTAAGCAAGAAATCACTTACTAAAACGAGAAAAAAATGAATTAGAAACAAGCGTCCAGCGGTCCAGCGCACGCACATATTCCTCAAAGAGCGCCGCCGTCATCCATGTGGACGGGGTTGAACGAAGGCGACGCGACAACGGCTGTGGCGACTACGGCGACCACGAGATCGGGAGAGCCGATAGAACGCCACAAGCCAGCACAAGCGTAGAGAAAAAGAGAGAAAGAAAAGTCCCGGGAGATGGGGAGAAAGCAAAAAGCAAGAAAACAAACGTCCTTGAACGCTCGTCGCGTTCTGTGCGCCCGGAACGCGTTCGCGGCGCTTCCTTCTTTTGTTTATTTTTCTCCGGCGCTTCCTTCTTTTGTTTATTTTTCTCCGGCGCTTCCTTCTTTTCTTTATTTTTCTCCCGCGCTTCCTTCTTTTGTTTATTTTTCTCCGAAGACCCTCTCTCTCTCTCTCTCTCTTTGTTAGCGTTATTTTTAGGTCGCGGTCGCTACGTCCGCGATGGAGATAAACTTTCTCCTTCGGCCTCAGTGTCCTTTCAGGAATATTTTTTTTTTTATTTTTGCAGGCAAAGTTTCGAGATATCCATGCCCGTCCCGGAAACTTTTCGAGATAAGCGATGTCAAAATACATGGTGCCAATGGGGATTCATTTCGCAACGCACAAAAGTTTCAACTTAACCGATCTTTCGAGATATCCGTGTTCGAGTTAACGGGGGTTTACTGTACATTACAGGGGGAAGGGGGGGGGTGGTGGTGCTTGTACCACGAAAGACAGCAAAAGCTAAGGCGCAGATGATGATTACGAGTGGTCATACGCAAAAATGATTAAGTGGTCCTAAACATGCTTGAGACGGACGCGTGAGCCTGGTTGCAGAGCACCAGTACTTGTGCTCGCGCTCCGCTGCAGCAACCGAAAGCCAAGTAGCACGTCACACCATCCGTGCTTGCGGCGCGTGAAGCCGCGAACAGAGTGCTAGCGTTTGTGCTCGTATGTCTTCAATAGCACGCAAGAGGGCGAAAGAGAAACCTAGAAATATTGCAAGTCAAAACATCTCAATCTGATGTTAAGACTAGGGCAGAAAGTTGGACAGGTTGGTGATTCATAATAATTAAAAAGCGCAACAAGACGACGGACGCAGAAGAAGACATAAATGTGTCTGTTTTTAAGACACGTTTATAGGTTCTGGAATTCCAATGGCTCTAGTAAATGTGCACATGCAGTGATGTGACTATTAATTGTCTTTAATTGGGGGCCATTACTCGGCAGGTTGACGAGGCGGCCAAACTTTAGGGGAAGTACAAAAAAGCAAAAGACAAAGTTTGATGATTGAAAGAACAGCTGCACAATGTCCAATAGTTTAACAGGGACCTCCAGAGGGCCCTGGGACGGAATGTTGGCAACAGGCAACACTGGTTGTGGAGCATGCCGCCCTTAGCATTTAACTACCACAACCACGGGTGCTGTTAATGCTGCTGCTGAATGTCAAGAAAGCCAAGCCAAGCAAAAGACACAGACGCCGAAATACAGCCATGGCGTACCATCATGCAATCCGCTCCCGAGCCGAATCAATAAACATCGTTTTCAGACATGGTGTCAGAAGTGGGGTCTAACAAAAAGAAGAAAGAAGAACCTCAGCAGAAATGATACAGCCACGGATTCGAGCGACAGAGCAAAGAAGATGCCGTTAAGACAAGACAAACAAGTTGACGCACGTGAGCGCCGATTCCGCAACTATCGAAGGTGGTCAAGGACGTCGAAGCCTCTTGATCTGTCGTCCGAGTCGCCAGACGCCTGGGACAACCGGCTTCAGAGCTACGAATGGTACACAGCAGCGATTCAGCTACAGAAGAAACCTCCTGAAGTTCAAGTAGCGAACTTAATGGCTGTCATCGGCCCAGACGCACAGAACGTGTTCCAAATGCTCCCACTGAGCAAAGACGACAAGAAGAACCTGCACATTTTAAAGCAACAGTTCGAAGAGCACTTCCACCCGAAAGTCAACCATGCCTCCGAACGGTACAGGTTCAATCAAATGAAGCAGAATGAGGGCGAGACTTCCAATGAGTTTCTGACGGCCGTAAGACTCCAAGCAAAAAAATAGTTTCTGTGAGCTGACTGACGAACTACTACGCGATCGCATTATCGTTGGCATCACCAACGACGACGTCAAAGAAAGACTGCTAAGCGACCCGACTGTCGACCTGAAAAGAGCCGTGAATCTCTGCAAGGCGAGCGAAAGTTGGTTTTAACAATTTTATACGATGCTCCTGGTGATGGCTCAGGTTTCAGGCGACAACAGCTTGGAAATTCTACAAATGACCCGGTTGAGGCTTGACAACCTGACTGCCCTGATGGGCACTGTGTTAGAAGCTCTGAACAAGCACAAGAAGGATGATGACAACAACTGCCCCGTTCGGAGCCACACGCAAGCTACGATTTCAGTATGAATATATTCTGTTCGAGATTAGAAGGCCATAAACATGTTCTCGTGTTTTTTCTCAAAGTCCTTGTGCTAGTGGGCTCTACAGGGTTAAAGGCTGACCCAATTCACTCAGGTTCCAAAAAAGCAACGAGCTTTAAAATATTTATTGTTAAAATTTTGCCTTCACTTCATTCAAAATTGCCCGCTGAAGGGCGAGCCTGATTATGATGCGTAGAAGAGTGACGGACCTGTTTCGAACTTTTTGTCACTATCTCGGCGGCACATATTTGGTGGACGCGCCGGCATCACACTCCCAAGATAGTGACAGACATAAAAAAGTGACTACGTCACTCCTGTACTGCTGATAATCAGGCGCGAAGTTTTGAATCAAGCGAAAAAACGTCAAAATTTGAACGATGAATATCACAAAGCTCGTTGTCTTTCGCCAATCGCTTCCATTGGGTTAGGGTTTATTATTTGCGGCCTTCAAAACTCGATGCGACATGGTAAATTAAACCGTTAATTAAAAGTTAATTATAAAATTTTGGTTAATTATTCAGCATATGTGACGCTTTTCCTCTCAGTCCGCAAAAGAGCTAATATTCTCGTCCTCCCGAATGGCATTTTACCCGAGGATCAGACGAGATTGCAGATTTTGGCATTTTATACATCAGAACAAATGTAAGGCTTATAGTGATCAGTCCCAATATCACTATGCCTTCCAGGGTGACATGCCCATACTACCCGGAGGATTGCCAGGTCCTCGCATATAAAAATGGACCAACAGCAGAAACCACCTTGTGCAGTGCAGACACAATAGAGGTCATCCAACTCAACTCATCGTCAACCTTGGAGAGGGCAATAGTTCTATGCATCCTTATATACTACTTAAAAGACCTGACTTCCCCAAGCACCTTTGCCTAAACCTTTGGGCTTGTGCAGTGTATGTTAAAAGGGGTGGCAGGGTTTGAGCACGCGTGGATGACTCGGAGACTAACTGGCATTGTCAAGAGCATTTCATCTATAATCTAAAAATTGGGCTGACCAGATAATGCCTCTTACCCACATGCATTGTTGGTGCCATTAGTGTTTCTTTTTTGCATCTTTTATTATAGAGGGCGTCCCAAAAAAAGTTTACATGCTAAAATAGCCCGCAAAAATCAGAAACTGGACAGATCTTGTTGTAACTGCTTACAAAAATACCTTTCACTGGTCATCTTTTTGTGTTAAATTTTTAAAAGTAACTTTGTGATTTTCCTAAAAAAAATAGGCCACTTGGATCAGTAATGTTATTGTAAGTGTATGCAACACATGTTTGCATGTTGAAACTATTTCCTCAGGCTGGTTGAATGACAAGCGGAATTCGCAGCTGGTTTGTGTGTGGTAACTCATCCTTATGTTTTCGGAAAATGTGTATATCCACTTCACAACTGCAGCTGCCTTCAAGTTTCTGAAATGTGTGAACACTCGGCACGATTTCTTTTATGTGAATCAGCGGAGGAAGTTTCTTCCTGAAGGGCGCCCGTTTCCATAGCAAGAAAAAGACGCAGACTCCATACACAGTGATGGCGACGGGAACTGCAAACGCCCTGGGGGAGGTGTGGCTTGCAACCACTTGATGGCAATTCTTCGGGCCGTAGCACTTTTGCAGGCTAAAGGCTTCAGCGAGGCGCCTACAAAGCTGTCCTGCGCTGACCTGCCACAACAGTGGAGGTACCTCGAGGGCCACACATCCACGGTACCTCAATTCAGTTCTACCTCAATTCAGTTCGTTGATTGGAGGAATGTGAGGGAGGGCGGCCAGGACACCCAACTTACCGTATTTACTCGCACGATGAACGCACTCGCGTAATAAACGCACCCCCAAATCGGCTCTTAAAGTTTCGACCTTTTTTTTTTCTCACGCGTGTAATAAACGCACCCCCAACTCGGACATCAAAAGTTTGACTCCCTCCCCCCACGCGCGCGAAATGAACGCACTTTTTTATCCTGGTGCAGCGGGGTCGCGAATGCATGGGCAGCGTGAACGACAAAACGCCTTGTAAAAGGCGTTAAAAAAATTAAAAAATCCAACGGAAACAAAAAAAAGCATTAAAAAGAGTTCTTTTTTTTTGCACAGCGCAGTCTGGATTTTGGGTCACGCGCCATGCGCAGAGTTAAGAAAGAGAAGCGGAGAAGCCCTCGCCTAAGCAAAGCGAAACGAAACAGCTTGCGAAAGGCGGCAAAAAAAAAAAGAAATCCACGGAACCTAAAAAAAAAACATTTTTCTTCTCTTTTTTTTTTTTTTTTGCACAGCGCAGTTTGGTCTTGGGGTCGCGCGTTGCGCGCAAGAAGTTAGGAAAGAGAAGCGGTGAAGCCCTCGCCAAAGCAAAGCGAAACAGCTTGCGAAAAACGCCAAAAAAAAAACATCCACGGATCTAAAAGAACAGAAAAAAAAACAGTTTTTTTTTTTGCTTTTTTTGCACAATGCAGTTTGGTTCCAGGGTCGCGCGCCGCGCGCAAGGAGATAAGAAAGAAAAGCGGAGAAGCTCTCGCCTAAGCACAGCGCACATAAGGAAGATCCTGCCCTTGCCTGCCTCCTCGCACTTTGGAAAGTGAAGCGAGGAGCCCTCGAAATGAACGCACTTTTTCTATCCTGGTGCAGCGAGGTCGCGAATGCATGGGCAGGGTGGGCAAACAAAACAACTTGCGAAAGGCGGGTAAAAAAAACAACACGGAAGCAAGAAAAAAAAACATTGAGGAGCATTTTTCTTTTTTGAGCATCGCAGTTTGGTTTTGGAGTCGCCACGCCGTGCGCAAAGAGATAAGAAGTTACGTCGATTTTTGCGGGATAAAAGGTCTGTTCATTGTGCCAGTAAAAATAAGGAGGCGAAAATTTTACCTCGCGTAATGAACGCACCCCCAACTTTGCCTCGATTTTTCGGGAAAAAAAGTGCGTTCATTCTGCGAGTAAATACGGTATGCTCCGCCTCTATGAGAGCAGGGTGGTTCCCCAAAGCAAGAAGTAGCCAGAAGTTGCTACAAGGAAGTTTGCAGAAGCACTCCTCAGCCGGGGATGCTGCAGTGACTTTGGGGCAGCTTTGCTGCAAGTGACAGACAAAACAACGAAGGACACAAAGTTCGGCCTTGCACTGGCTGTGGCACCGCTGGCGTACCAGCAGCCTGTCTTCCCCCATGGACACTCGGTCATCACAAATATCCCCCAGCACAAAAAGCCAGCCCTACCCAGCTCCACAAGAATGTCAGTTCTTCCAGGGAAGTGAACCGTGGGACATTCCCATTCTGTTCCTGTGAGACGAGATTTTGGACGTAATGATAGATTGTTATTGTAAAGGCCACTATATAGCAAATAATTGTATGACATCCCATTGAAGTGCGGTCATAAAGTCTGCCACCGCTGTGTGTGCACGGAAAACTATGGAGGCGCATTCCTGCTTGCCGCATGGTATTCTCACTCGTAATATTGTTTTTATGTTACAGTCTTAGGGGGGGGGGGGGGCTATGTGTTTGTTTTAATGTTGTTGCACTTGAGTATGCATGCTTCAGCACAGTGGAGTTCTTGAATGGACTCATCTCACCATCACATTTAACACAGATGGCAGTCCCTTGTATAAGTCATCAAGAGCTTCACTGTGGCCAATCCATTTCATTGTCAACGAACTGCCACCAATTGCAGAATTTAACCACCGCATCTTGGGAGCTCTATGGTTTGGTTAGAGTCACCCAGACATGAGCCTCTTCATGAGCAGGTTTGTCGAAGAGGCGACGTCGCTGGACTCCCTAACTTGGGAGCACAACTCTGTCGTCCTGTCGTCCAAGGTCCATGCCCTCTGTTGCTGTTTTGATGCACCAACGCGCACCGAAGTCCAAAACCATGTGCAATTCAATGGGTACTTTAGGTGCCCCTGGTGTTCGGAAAGCGGAGAGCAACTGAAGGGTAGAACTTTTATCGGTCTTGGTAAAAAAGATTTTAAAAAGCAAGCAACCCGTTACTTTTTTTATAACCCAATGTTAGGCCACAAGGCATATTGAAAGATAGCTCCCAAGCAAGTGTGTGGGGCCCCAACAGATGTCCAATAAAAATATTTTCATATAAGCCGTCTTTCAATAGTTTGAGAAACGTAACCACTTTGAGCATGTACATCTTTCAAAAATGAAACAAAACAAAAATAGAGAGTATAACAAATGAAGGTGGCACTACTGTTTTATGCACCGCAGCATGGTGCTTCAAACAAGAGTTTTTAACTCAGTGCAGCTCCCATCAAATCATGCTAAATATATGCAAAAAATATTTTCTTGCTTTTCTTTTTTTAATTTTTATTTAGCAAACACTTGTTCGTTCACTGCAACCCAATCTGAGAATGCCTTACCTGCCAACTGTAGAATAAGTGCCTTGTAACGCCCCTCCCCACCGCCCTGAGAGCTCCTCCAGTAAACCACGTAAAGTTGTGCATTGTTGTAGTCGCAAATGCTCTCAGGGTTGAGGTTTCTCATTAGCGTCACAAGCACGATCGCCTTGACGTTATCCTCCATGTAATGCATGTGCGCAAACATCATTAGCTCTGCTTTTAAGCTGCAAAGTCACTCCGAAAAGAAAGAGGTACTGTACGGAGCAGAGTGAGGTCCGTGAGCTAGTTTTAGAATCTCTTTAATTAACAACACTGCTTACGTGTGCCCTCTAGTTATGAAAGCCAAAATAATTATCATTCAAAAATTAAAAAGGAAATAAAACTTGCATTGAACGCACCTACAGATGTTACTTTAACTTACACTGACAGAAGTAATTTGTTAGTTTGCTATTCACTTTTGAGCCACGAATACCCGCAAATGGGTGGATTATGTTGGCTCCTCACTCAAGACTAAACAGTGGCTGAAGTACATTTTAGAGCCGTGTCGGGTGAGACTAGCGTCTCTGCGGCTGTGCAAGTAAGATTGCACACAGAGTCATAGTTCGGCTATCTCTGATCAGTCGCAGAAACTTCTAAGGAAGAAGTATTTAAAACCTATTGACCCTTTCACCGTTCCGTCCTCAACATGGCACCTGCGAAGGATCCTAGCCCATAGATCTGACAAGACTTTGCATGAAAACCCAGGTGCGACACAGATTGCTGTACCGAGAGTTCTAGAAATGTGAGTGGTGCAGCAACCTCAGAAACAGGCGAAGAC
Source organism: Ixodes ricinus (assembly GCA_037355805.1). Lineage (NCBI taxonomy): Eukaryota > Metazoa > Arthropoda > Arachnida > Ixodida > Ixodidae > Ixodes > Ixodes ricinus. The sequence continues at coordinate 65,496 of JAZHYW010004962.1, forward strand.
AAACCTTGTACAGGTTCGTCTGAAAGTGGCTCGCTGTTTGGAGAGGCTCGCGGCAACATTCATGACAGAGAGCCCCACGAGTTGGAAGAAGGCCCGCCTGTTAACGTCCTTCAGGACGACTTCGAGGATGGCCTGCTCAATGTTGCTTCTCAGAGCGACTCAATTCCAGATGCCGTGCAGACCGTCACCTACTGCTTCGAAAACTTATGGCACTCCATTCTTCCCACATTTAACATCAGAAAGGCAGAGGTTTTGGCAATGGTGATGACGTTCGTCAAGTCAGAAAATCCAGTGTGGAGCGGCCTAGACAACCTACTACAGATGATGAACAGAATATGCAGAATGGAGGTGCTTCCCCGTACGAAGTATCTGTTCCGAAGGCTGCTGGCCTCAAAGCTGGAGTGCGCGACATACTATTACAGTGAGTTCTACGAAGGCTTTCTACCGACGCCAGAAGACTAGGCTTCCACGATTGTGTGTCCAACTTGTCAAGAACACACCCCCATCTTGGTGCTCCAATACAAGCTGTGCTTTTTCACAATTCTCGACAAGTCTCATGAGGTGCTTCAAGTCATCACCAAAACATTGGGTAAGCAGTTCAACAACTTGGACAAGCTGAACAGCAATCCCGAAGAGTCAAAATATGACATTACTGATGGAAGTGTCTACAGAAAGCTAAAAGCCAGTGGCACACTTGACAGTGATATTTAACTAAGATGAAAGTCCCATCTTTCAGTCATCAAAAGCATGATTGGCTTTGCAGTTCGTGATCAACGAAGTGCCTGCTTCTGACCGCTTCTCAACCAGTGGTGTTGCTCGCATCTGGTTTGGAACGAAGCACCCGAACATGTCGCTTTTCGTGAATAAGTGCGTTGAGCATCTGTCAAGCATAGGTTCCATAACTTGGCAATTGAATTCAATAACAGTGTCACCCAAGGCCTATGCTATGTGTTGCTGCATTGATGCTTCAACACAGGCAGCAGTTCAAAATCAAGTCCAATTCAACAGATACTTTGGTTGTCCATGGTGCATGGTTGCTGGTCAAAGTCAAAATACAGCCGATTAGATGCTCTTTCAAATGAAACAAGCGTTGGATTAATGTGATAGAGAGGTTTTGTCAGCTATGTTAAGCGTAAACAAATAAAAAAACTCCTGAATATACAATATGTGACCCATATTCGTAGCTATCACTTCCTTAAAGGGATGCTGAACAGAGTTTTATATATCATAAAACAAGGTAGGTGCCATAGGTGCAATAGTCGGGACGCCACAAACCCCCGTAACATCATTCATACTGCGATATTTCGAACGGATGGCTGTATTTTTGTAAAAGAAGGGAGCAACTGAACGAGGCAGACGAGGCCTGTCACGTTCCGATTCTCATTCCCTCTCCCCTTCGCTTCATCCCCTCGAGGAGGCCAAAAGGACCAAAGAGGAGAGAAGGACGGCCGGTTTCTGTCATCCTCAACCGTTCCCGGAGAATGACTACGTCACATTCTCTGCTCAATCGCACCCTTTTGTCCAAAAATACGGCCATCCGTTCGAGATATAGCTGTACGAGTGGTGTTTTGGGGTTCCTAGTGTCCTGCTGAACAAGTCTGCAGCCTTATCTTGTGAAATCCGAATTTCGGCTCAGCATCCAAAGTTAGAGAGCCCTAACTGCAATTGTCTTCTTTGGTCCGTCGGCAAGTTAGCCTCCGTGGCGCCTGTGCTTTACAGTGAAGCAGATGCATATAGTGGTGGAACACAGGCACTATACCCTACAGAACGCATCCAACATCTTCTATTCAATGCCCAGAGCTGCTGAACTGCAAAAAATCCGCGAAAACAGTGTTGAATTATAACACCGTCTTTGTTATAAGCCCGATGGGAGAGGACGTTACGCTGACAAGTGCCACCGCCCCCAAAACCTATTTTTAACAGCTCACCACATTGAAAAGAAACAAAACAACATCGAAACTGAAACTATAGTTCTACAGCTATCCACGACGTGTTCCAGCGCACTGAATAGCGCACCAAATTTGATCTTTCAATGCACACCGAAACCATCGTTCACTTTTATCGATGACGCGCGGGTGTCGATCACCGGTGTTATTAAAATAATTTGACTGCATTGCGGCGGGTCTTTTTGTATCTCAGCAGCTCCGGGGACTGTACAGGTGTTGGATCATCTGATCGTAGCTGCGACGAGCGTCTATGAAACGGGTCCGGAAAATCAACAGATGCTTGTTGACGAGCGTTGCTCTAGTTTTCAACAGCGGTGCGCTTGTTTTATATTGCCCACAAGCCAGGAAAAGTGATAAAGAGGGAAACTTTAATTAGAGCTGTGACAAAACCAGATAGAACACAAAATAAATGTGTTCGGCAGCGGATGTGAGGTGTAGTACCTCCGTTCCACTGCTATATGCATCTTCTCTGTAAGGCACAGGTGCCACAAAGGCTAACTTGCCGACGGACCAAAAAAAGACAGTTTCAGTTCAGGTTTTTACCTTGCAGAAGTGATAACTATGGATTGGCTAACATTCTCTACATTCAGGATTTTTTTCATTTGTTGTGTGCTTTGGCATAGCTAGCTGTGTAAGTTTCAGCTCGTTTGTATTTCATATAACAATTCCAGCTTTGAGAAGTACATTTTCAAAAGCTTTTCAAAAAAATTGTTAATCTGACTTTTATTTATTTTGAAAAAGCAGGTAACTGGGTGCATTTTGATATGTCATAATGCATCATACACCATTTAGCTGTGATAATATAATGAAACCTTTGCAAACTGCCGCTTTTCCCGCAGTAAGGAAAGAGCTACCTTGTGCTTTTCGGTCCGATTTTGTACGTCGCCTGTGGATGCTTATCTGTGTTTTTCGCCTGCAACTGGGAAGTCGCCTCTCCTGAGAAATGCAAGGGCAGGATTTTTGCCCCTTGTGCGGGAGGGGCTATGCAAATTTTTGTTTTGTTTCTCAGGTCAGACTTGGTGATGGCGTGGCTGTCAGCCAACGGATGATGGACCAGCTTGCGGCTATGAACACGAGCCCCGCCTCATATGCAAGGGCTCTCCTGCGCACTGTTTTCACCCCCGACGGGCTTCGGGGTGCTCGTTGTATGGTGCGAAAAGCAATTCGCATAAGGACGTTGCGCCCAAGACTGGCTTGAAAAGAGGAAGGGTGGATGCTGTGATCGGTATGCTTGCTATGTTTAACATACGTCCCCAGCTCTTATTTAATTCACATATCACTGTCAAAATATTTTTACATTTATTATCGGAGTTTGAGATGCCATACAGGGTGTTTTTTTTTTAGCTGCACAAATTTTCAAAAGAAAGGTAACGTGAGATAGAGTAATTTGAGCCCCGGGGCAGTGTTAGCGGCCATGGCGGCCTCT
>JAZHYW010004964.1:0-13976 GCA_037355805.1 Ixodes ricinus
GTACGCATTACAAGTAATCAAATTACTTGTAATCGATTACTTTTTGGAGTAATTTTGTAATCAGTTGATTACTTTTATTAGGCAGTAATCACAAGAGTAATCTGATTACTTTTTGAAGTAATAAAATTACTTGTAACCGTTACTATTTTTCCACGGGACCCCCCCCCCCCCCCGGCACACGCCGGTTTTTTCTAAAATGACAAAAATAAAATTTGCTTTTTTTTTTCGAACGGAAACAAAAAAGATTTTTGCGGAGCTTAGGAAACGAGGTCAATCCCTTTCTATGTACAGTTTTGTAAAATGTCCGTCTTTTTTTTTTTTTTTTCGAGCTGGGATTGGGAGTAGGAAGCCACAGGGAAGCCACAGTGCGTGACAAAGGCCATTCAGGGCGAAGTTTGAGGAGCAGAATGTAGCTTTGAAGTCCTTCGTTCAAACTAGCCCCCTCACGCACACACACACAGAAATAAATAAAAAATCCTGCTTAGGGTACCTACTCGCAGCCCGTAGGAGAACCAGAACCGAAGAATGCCTAAAGCGGATGCAAAATATAACAAAGCCATTTGAAATATTTCCTCATTTCCCCTACGTGGTCTTTGTGACAAGCAATGTTTCGAGTTGAGAAGTGGTCGGGGCGATCTCTTCCGCTAATGGATACTACACATGATACGTTTCAAATCCTGGAGCTGCTGCTCTTTTGTATAACATGCGAGCTCATCCACATGTGAATAATAAAATGAGTGACGCAAACTTTGAGCGACAACCCTTGCTCAAGCTTAACAGAATCTAGAACCCCCCCCCCCCCCACACACACACACACTGGCGAACGCCCAAATCATTAAACTTCTTCAAACGAATTCTATGCTTGTGTCCGTATTGTGAAGGTGCAACGACCACGAAGAGGGAACCAGTTTTTCTTCTTCAATACTTGTGCAAATGTGAAATATAGGTTGGAAGTAGTTCATTGTTATGAGCGCTAAAGATGTAAGTCTTCACACAATAAAGTAATCGGAAAAGTAACGATTACTTCTTTAAGTAATGTCCAATTACTTTTGCCGTCGAGTAATCAAGTAATCTAATCGAATACTTTTTAGCCAAGAGTAATAGTAATTGTAATCGATTACTTTTTTTTAGTAACGTGTATCAAGACTGGTTAGGGGGGACTTTTCCACGTTCTCCCCAGTACCCTTCCCCTCCTCAAGAGCTGCGCTTTACCCCGGCGTTACCGGAGATTGTGTAAACATCTTTCATTTTTTGCCTAAGAAAATCCAATCCGGTGGTGCAAAATGCACTCTGCATTAACTGCGCTTAGAGTTTCGGCACTCCGCTCCCCGACATTGTTGTCGGCGCCGACATTTTGGGGCTTGTGTAGAGGCAGACGCCTCTGCCGATCGTCATGTTTCAGTGGTGCGAGCTTCCTCAGCATTAGAATTCGGTGCAGACTTGTACTGTACGCATTACAAGTAATCAAATTACTTGTAATCGATTACTTTTGGAGTAATTTTGTAATCAGTTGATTACTTTTATTAGGCAGTAATCACAAGAGTAATCTGATTACTTTTTGAAGTAATAAAATTACTTGTAACCGTTACTATTTTTCCACGGGACCCCCCCCCCCCCCCCGGCACACGCCGTTTTTTTCTGAAATGACAAAAATAAAATTTGCTTTTTTTTTTCGAACGGAAACAAAAAAGATTTTTGCGGAGCTTAGGAAACGAGGTCAATCCCTTTCTATGTACAGTTTTGTGGAATGTCCGTCTTTTTTTTTTTTTTTTTTCGAGCTGGGATTGGGAGTAGGAAGCCACAGGGAAGCCCCGGTGCGTGACAAAGGCCATTCAGGGCGAAGTTTGAGGGAGCAGAATGTAGCTTTGTAAGTCCTTCGTTCAAACTAGCCCCCTCACGCACACACACACAGAAATAAAAAAAAAATCCTGCTTAGGGTACCTACTCGCAGCCCGTAGGAGAACCAGAACCGAAGAATGTCTAAAGCGGATGCAAAATATAACAAAGCCATTTGAAATATTTCCCCATTTCCCCTACGTGGTCTTTGTGACAAGCAATGTTTCGAGTTGAGAAGTGGTCGGGGCGATCTCTTCCGCTAATGGATACTACACATGATACGTTTCAAATCCTGGAGCTGCTGCTCTTTTGTATAACATGCGAGCTCATCCACATGTGAATAATAAAATGAGTGACGCAAACTTTGAGCGACAACCCTTGCTCAAGCTTAACAGAATCTAGAACCCCCCCCCCCCCCCACACACACACACACTGGCGAACGCCCAAATCATTAAACTTCTTCAAACGAATTCTATGCTTGTGTCCGTATTGTGAAGGTGCAACGACCACGAAGAGGGAACCAGTTTTTCTTCTTCAATACTTGTGCAAATGTGAAATATAGGTTGGAAGTAGTTCATTGTTATGAGCGCTAAAGATGTAAGTCTTCACACAATAAAGTAATCGGAAAAGTAACGATTACTTCTTTAAGTAATGTCCAATTACTTTTGCCGTCGAGTAATCAAGTAATCTAATCGAATACTTTTTAGCCAAGAGTAATAGTAATTGTAATCGATTACTTTTTTTAGTAACGTGTACAAGACTGATTCGGTGTTAGGAAGCCCATGTAATATTGCTTTGCTCTGTCGCGAACGGTTTAAACGTTTGTGGAGCGAGGACGGAAAATTATTTCCTGTGATTTCAGATAAAACAACATGGCCAAATGTCGTTACTCTGAAGCGTAGCTTATTTAGTGGCACGAGTGCAACCCATGTATTCCGAAACAAAAATTATTCTTGCTTGATGCGGCGTCGCGAGTAACGGCGCGAATGTTTGACATTCCACGACAACGGGCTTTCTGGCAGGACTGAGTTTTGCAAAAGAAATAGTTTTACAGGATCACGCTGTCTGGTCTGCGCCGAAGATGTGGTGCAGAGGAAACTTTACACCACAGTATGTTTTTAGACCCCCCCCCCCCCTCCCTTTTTTTTTTCTTTTAACAATCCTCCTCCAGAGAATATTTTCATTCTGAGGGACTCCTCCTCCGTATGCGGGTACCGATTCGACAATTATATTCGTGTCATTTGTTAACGGTAGATCTCCATTTCTTTTATTTTGCACCCAAAAACTGCGAAGTTTCAACAAGATTGCGAAAATTTAGGCGGCGGCCAACGTCCGGCTGACCCTCTAGAGGCTACAAGAATCCTCCTTTTCAGGTACACACTGCCGTACACTTTCAGTTCTGTTCATTGTCGGATTAATAAGCCATATTTAGCCCTTTCAATGCTTCTATTTTCAGGGACAACTTTCTGAGACAGTTCAGCAACAACGAAAACACGTTTGGGTGTCTCAATGATGTATACATGTAAAATAGTTCATGCGACAATTTTTGTATTTACAGTAAACACCGCTAAGAGCTGATCCTTGACGTTGATAACTTGCAAAACCACCCATTAGGTTTCGTCTCCTCTCAAAGGCGGATGGCGAAAAAATAGAGGAAAGAAACAGTTGTTCCTCCTCAACTCGCTTTTAGAACAAGCGGCCACGTGATCTGACGCTAATTATAGTATACCGTCCGTGTTCACCACAGTCATGCAATGCGGTTGGCAAAGAATAAAGCATGGGTTGAGCTTTAGACATTGTTAGAGTTCGGCTATTATCATCTTTGATTGAACACGAGCCGACACGAATGTTTGGCGACGCTGATTGTCAAGAACCCGAGCATTCGACTCGGGCTCACGACAGTCTAGTACGTCATGGTGTCACGTGACTCACGAGGAAAAGTCGTGATGGCATGTGACGTCACTCTGTCAACAACGCTAATACATCTAGAGGCGTTCTCAATTTAAGTCGACTTCATGCGGTGAGTCACGCGGCTACGTCACGGGGCCACGTGACGTCATTATTTGACATTATGCCTTGGCACCATAACGGCACATGAGCACGTGACACATGATTAATCGCAGTGCCAGTACTAAAGCGCCACGAAAACCTACAATTTCTCATACATTGCAAATCGGTGTATGACAATTTGATCGATACATAGAAATACAGCTGCACCCTTATACTTCTCAAATGCTAATTTTGTAATGAAAGAAATATTTTAAAAAATTACCGCGAACCGTTTTGAACCGGTTACCGTAATATTTTTTCCGGTTCAGCTCCGGTTCAGCTCCAAGATGGCGGCAAAGATTTCGGTTCGGTTCAGTTCCGGTTCGGCTAAAAATAACGGTTACGTTCCGGTTTTCGGTTCGGTTCGGTTCCGGTTCGACACTCTGCTCACCAGTCTAGTTTCTCACCAGTATACGTGAAAATGCGGCCGCCCAAAAATGAGCAACGCGTACATATAAAGAAAATTTGTGAATTCTCAGATTGTATTAGTAGACTAGACATATGTATGAACTTTTTCAATTCTCATAACATACCAGTCACGTGTCTTCTTTACTAGATGGTGCATGAGCTCAAATATTATAAATATTTTGATCGCGCCCTAAGCATGTATTCATTTCGTTTCCACCTACCTCATCGTCTGACATCCGTTACAATATCGCAGGGGACTGCACATTGAGACGACAGCCTTTGAAGTAATGATCGAATAGGTTTTAAGTAATTACGGCAGATTTCACTGATATATGAAGGGCACACCCTTTATGTGATCAGTCTCGACAGCCTCTAACCGGTCAAATAATCGCACACTATCGATTGGGAGGGGGGGGGCAATTGGCTGAGCTATCCTTTTTTTTACATTATCTAAAAATAAAGCTTCGTTCTTAAACGCTTCGATGCGCTGAACCCATCGTCCCGCGCCCTAGAATTCTCGTGCCATGAGCACGTGCCATTTGGTTGCGTGTCATCCTCTCTCTTTTCTTCTGGATGAAGTGCTGAGTTGTGAGTTCAGCGTCAATCCTGTCTCCTGTATTTTTCTACACTTTCCTCACGGTGCTTGGTAACTTTAACCGTGAATAATGCTCTACCAACTATCCCAGTTCTCTACCTTTATAGAGTATGCACATTTATATCGCCTACCATGCAAAATTGCCCTTCCGAGCGAAATGTGCATAGCACGACATCTAGTGCGGTAAGAAAAAGCGAAACGTTTTGTGAAGGAGGCCTGTAGACCGCTATAAAAATGTAAAAAAACAAGAGAGAAAATTGTGACCAGCTAATGACTCAGCATGAGCCAGAGATATGTTTTGACTTGACAGTTTTACCCTATTTTAACGTATTTGTGATACCACCACCTCTACCATCTTCATGGGGGAATTAGAGGACTCAATATAACTATTTAAAATAAATTGGTTGCATTGCAGAGAGGAAACAACAAATTAGGTTAGAACAAAACATAATTTCAGTTTGAACAGATGCGTTGAGGTTTCTTATTAGAGCACGGAACTTGTCTTAGTGTTTGCGCAGACCTCTTCTATGTACACGACTAATCGTGAGTTATCAGAATGAGTGGGGTAATAATATTGTATTATTACTATTGATAATAATAATAAGCAAGTGAGAATGGCAGCTTTGGCGAGTTGGTGAAGCATCATACAACGACAGCGCCAAGACAACACACACACAGGACACACACGCAAGAGGCACGCAGCACTGATTTACAACCCATGTGTAATTTGGGGTTCTGAGTGAGAAACGATTAGTGCAAAACAGTTTCGTATTCTTCATGCTTGCGAGGTGGTCAACAGTAGTTTCTCTATTTCACTGGCGTCTGAAATCTCCATCTGCCAAAAATGTGAGGTCTTTGTTTGCTAATGTCAAAAGTGGCGCACTGACACATGCATCCTTAAGCCGTGCAATCCGTAAGAGGGTTGTTAGCTAAGCTAGTTGGTTAAACGACATTGTGAAAAACAGCGCGAAAAAGACGGGTCTGCCTTATACTTTATGTGCCCTCTTTTTTGCGCGGTTTTTCACTATGTCGTGCTATTCGTTCTGCTTCAAAATTCTTGTTAGTAAGCTTCTGCCTAATTCTACCTATAATAGATAACCGAGCAAATTCTCACGAGCTCCCACCCGCACAAGCTTCATTTCCAGCACATCGGGCCCTTTTACCAGTCCTTCCTCGGATCTTGCCTCTCTCGTCACGCTCATTGCTTTCTCTACCTGCCGTGATGAGTGGTGTTTGTTTGCTTCAAAGTGGTGTTTGGTTGCTTCACTCCCTCAGTGTGGCATGGAAAACGATTCAGCAAGATTCTTAGGTGTGAATGGTGTAGACAAGCTGGCCATTAGCGGCGGTTCCTTTACGTGTGAATTTGCTGTAACGTGTCTCCTGCCTTCAGGACTAGGATGTGGAGAGAAGTTTTCGTTATGACTCAAAATACGACGGACCTCATTGGGAAACACGCATCATTCTAACTTCGCAGCTTTACACCAAAGAAGGCACCAGCACCTAGGAATGCGAACTTTATGATTGGACGTCTACAATTACATACAAAAATGCATCAAATTCTCAGCTTTGGACTTAAGCACGCAGTTGGGCCAAAACATGTCCCCGCATGAATTACTTACACTCGTGAGGCAAGTGTCAAAGAGGGTCCCCGAAGCCTAGATGGAACCAAGTACTTCTGAAGGAGTGGATATTTTGTTATGCCGTAGGTTTCATTTCTCAGCGTTATCAGTGAAAAATGAGTAAGCTCACTTGAGACAGAACTCGATAGCTCTTTCTCTTGCTGACCAATAAGGGGTTTTGTCGTCATACAAAAGCCGTTGAAGCTATAAATTCGGTCTTTCAGCGCCACGACTCCAGTTCATTGGGAAAGATGAAAAAAAAATAAAAGGTTCATGTCATGCGTTAGAGCTGAGGAGCTGAGCAAAAGCAACCACATCATTTTAGTACTCTTCAGCGCCAAAATACACAAACCAGACTGTCCCTTACGGGTGATCGTGTCTGAAAGATAAACTTGGCAAAAAAAAAAAAACAATACTCGCTTCATCTTTGCAAGTCCAGTTAAAGTTTTATGCGGTGGATGACCCCTTCCTACTAAAGAATTTTACCGAAGTCATCAGTTTTCTACATCTGTATCGGAAACGACGTACGAGAGACATACCTCCTGCTTGTACAGTTCTGGTATGACACCACATTAATTTCTTCAATTATGTATGCAGCTAGTTTGGTTTGGCGTTCTGCATAACTGAAGATACCTGCACCGACATGGATCCGCGTCTGACTCCAATGACAGCCAGTTTGTTTGCCGATAATATTCGGTGCGGCTGGTATAATTTTGCGTCCGATGACGTAGGCGACCGGATCTTTCCAAAAAGAAGCTTAAACCACAGCACCACCGGTACCCCAAATCATACTTATAGAAAGGCGACCGTCGTCTTCTAACAAAACGTACTTTATTTACCACCGGTACCGGTGGTAATCTTTTCCCAGTCGGGAATCCATAACATTTTTCAAGAGTTGTGCGATCCGCAGAAAGCGGCACAGATCTCCCGCCTCTCGTGCACCCCGACGGGTCGGCGTACTCTACACAGAGCCGGCATCGATTATAAGAATGTACCCCCATCCAAGTGGGACATGCAGCCATACTGAAAGCACGCCGTGGTGGTCAGACCCCTACCAAGGCGCATGTCTACCACGCACCATAAGCAGAGACGAAAGGCCAGGTCCCGAGCGCTGCAGAGACTGCAGGAAGACGACCCGCGGGCTTTCCACGTGGACAGAAGTTCATACCCGGACCGGTCCAAGAGTTACCCCAGGCAGCACAAAATTTTGGCCAGACACTGGCCAATGCCTGATTTTTGCTCGGCACCTGCCTGGCCAGCCCGGCCACTGGCAAGCAGCTGGCCAAAGGTCCCCAAAATATCACTGTTAAGTCCCCGGCCACAGAGTCTTAGTTTTTCCATTGGCAACCAATGACCAAATTATGTTCGGGAAGGGCTTGGCCACCAAGTCTTCGTTTCCTCCCTGGTCACCCGCCTCAAAAAGGTGACCAGCACTCATCCGGCCAATGTTCACCGGCATGAACTTGGTCAACGAAGACAAAAAAGTGCCCGGTAGAAGGCAGGGCACTGACCACTCTTTTCATCCCCGGCCACCAGCCCTAAAAACATCCTCAGTACCTGTACGGCCAATGTTGACCGGCAGCAACTTGGTCAACGAAGACAAAAAAGTGTCCGGTAGAAGGCTGGGACTCACTACTCTTTTCATCCCCGGCCACCAGCCCTAAAAACATCCTCAGTACCTGTCTGGCCAATGTTGACCGGAAGCAACTTGGTCAACGAAGACAAAAAAGTGCCCGGTAGAAGGCAGGGCACTGACCACTCTTTTATCCCCGGCCACCAGTCCTGAAAACATCCTCAGCACCTTTCCGGCCAATGTTGACCGGCAGCAACTTGTTCGACGTAGACAAAAAAGTGTTCAGTAGAAGGCTGGCTACTGACCACGCTTTTCATCCCCGGCCACCAGTCCTAAAAACATCCTCAGCACCTGTCCGGCCTATGTTGACCGGCAGTAACTTGGTCAACTTAGACAAAAAAGTGTCCAGTAGAAGGCTGGCTACTGACCACTCTTTTTCTCCCCGACCACAAGTCCTAAAAACATCCTCAGCACCCCTCTGGCCAATGTGGACTGGCAGCAACTCGGTCAACGAAGACAAAAAAGTGTTTGGTAGAAGGCTGGGTACTGACTACTCTTTTAATCCCTGGCCACCAGTCCGAAAAATATCTATATTACCTGTCCGGCCAGTGTTGACTGGCAGTAGCTTACTCAATGATGACAAAAAACTGTCCGGTAGTAGGCTGGGTATTGACCGCTCCTTTTATCCCCGGCCACCAATCTGAAAGATGGTCAAGCCATACGGCTTGTTTCAAATTGGTCAACAAAAGAAAAAAGTGTCCCATAGAACATGGCTATGCTGAATGCCGCTTTTATCCAGGACCACCAATCCTCTTTGGCATTTCATTGCCCAGCAGAGACAAAAGTATACGAGCCACAGGCTTGGTCAGCAATGACTCCTATTTGTACTGCAAATATTAAGTCTGGTCACATGTACATGGCTACATATTTGCCCAGCCCAGCTAAGACTGGGGGACGGAATCAACACTTGGGGAATTCAGGTTAGGGCACATTCCATACAAAAAAATTGTCCCAAAAAACTTTATTCGGATACAAAAATATATTTTATTATTTGAACACAAATTATATGTACAAAATGCGAAAACATTAAAAAATGACTGTGCCTTTTACAAAGCAGTGAATTCTTGACGAATTGTACACAACAAAAATGGACCAGAAAATGAGAAAAGCTTCCTCTGGTATTCTTTTGCCAAATACAAAAAAAAGCACATTGGGCTAATGGCAGCATGTACAGAGCAAAAAACTCTCCGAACTAAGCCATGGTTACAAAATGTTGGGTGAAATCACGGAGGCGTATCCATATCCGAACTCTTCCGGGCAGCGAAAGAACTTTATCGAACGAATCAACTTGATTTCTTATGCAAATAAAGGGGTAATTGAAAGATTATCTAGTATACATCCAGATATAACTTTTTTTTATTTTAGCCTGAACGCAGGTTTTCATAGCACAGACAAACTTGGTTCTGCATAAAATATTTAATACATAAAAAAGTTCATTCGTCCTTTTGTTTTAATCCTATAGCAGAATTTCTTGATGACGTTACTTTTCGTGTGCATGTGAATTGTAAATAGGCGGTTTATGCGAGTCCTGAAGAAACTCCAGCAAAAACACAAAAACAAGCTTAAAAAAAACGGCTAATTTTAAGAGTTTTGGTTTCACTTTAATTTCTGACACGTCAATTTTCGAAGTTCGAGAGCCATATTTCTCTTTTCAGCACGCAGTAAAGCGTCTGTTCGTGACATGATTAAAGCAAGACGTGAAACACCATCGGTACCATCCTTTCGATTTTATTACTCACCCATGTCGTCAAACACAACAGCGGTTGTGTGTGTCTGCCCAAACAGAACAGTTCGAACAAATGCGATATGTCTCGCGTGATCGTAACAAATCAGACGCGAAATCAGTTTTCTCACCTGGTCACTTGGGTCCTAAAATCTAAAAGAGCCTTTTCACGTCCGCGTCTGCACCTGTATCCGCGTGAATATCGGGATCGCCTTGGTAGGCCGACGTTGTCACAATCACGAGATCTCCACTCGTCGTCGAAAACACGCCGCTAGATTTTGCGGGGAACGAACGGCGCACTCGTACTATACACTGCGACGGCTTTGTCCCAATGACCATATATCTACACGTCGTCGAAAACGCACTGCTTGCTTCTTTCAGGGCACGATCGAGCACCAGTTGCACTTGCACAATCCTGCGCACATTCCGTCAACTACGTCCGACAGGCGTAGCGTGGTTTCGCTTTGCCCAGCTCGAACACTCACGGCGACGCCGCGCAGCTGACGATGCGATGCAGACTCACACACGCTCTCCCGTGCACGAAAAACACGAAACAATCACATGCCGACGCCTCGGTTGATTCGTGGGCGTCTAACTTCGTTGAATGTCTCACGTGTACACAACCTTCCACTGCCCCGTCGCCCCGTCACGTAGGGTTACGCAACTTTGGCCACGGAGGCCAAATAAAACGAGATGTGGTGCTTTTTCTTGGCGCCGTATGGTCCAGAAACACACCGATCTATCTTGCGTCCGGTTTTCGACATACCTTTTCTGATTTTCCACCGAGAAAAACTTAAAAAAAAGCGCGCTGCTCATTCCTGCTCACCTAAGAGTAAGCATACAGATGAAGGTGGTTAACCGGAAGTTATCTCGGCCCCAAGAAGTTCCGCCATTACTTGTTTATATTTAAACATTTTTTCACGTTCATCCTAGAGTTGCTAGCGTTGCTAGAGTCACTAAATAAAGCCTAGTTCATCCATTCCCTGCGCGGTGATAGCTCTCCGCCAGGTGGCGCGAACTACCTACCATTGCAAAAACTAAACCTTTTTTTTTTTATCCAGCCATCCACTCGATCGTGTCGCGCTGTTCGCGCTGTGGACCACGTTGGGTGTTGGGTGTCGTGGTTGGGTGGTGGACTCATCAGGCCTTTCTTGACCTGGAGCACTTCGAGGTTCGACGATTTGAGAAGCTTTGTTATCGGTTTTTATACGTTTCAAGTCACCCAAGATAGCACGCGGCGGCGTCCAGAGAGGAGAGGCCATGAATACGCTGAACAAGGAGTAAGTCCCTTTTCTGTTTCTCCGTGTTTACTTGACCTTTTTTGCAAGAGTAAAGCTATACGCACTCCGGAGTGCATTTCGGACGAGATGGCTATACGCACTCCGCTAAACTCGCATAAAACGAATGGTCACAGCGAGCTTTTTCAGCGATGGCTTAGCATAGCGGCTAAGGCGTCCGCTTTGTACATGGCGCAGGTTCGATCCCCGGCAGATACCGTTTTTTTTTTTTTCTTTTGTTTTGTCGAGGATTATTGCGATGTTTACGACATTTCTTTTTTGCGATAATTCTGTCGACGAAACTTCGCAGAATTAAATAGGACTTCCTTTCCGGAGGTGCGATCGAGGACAGCGGGGCTTGGGTTGCCGGCCGGACGCCGCGAAGCGGCGTGTACTGGTTACGTTTTGTAATTAGCAGCCAATACTGTCGCCGCGAAGCGGCGTGAACGCAGGCGGGGGCTGGGTTAACACGCTCCCCAGTGATACACGCGCCGTTCGAAAGGAGGCCCGACGGGCATGAGTTCTCGGCGGAGTGCGTATAGCCATCTCGTCCGAAATGCACTCCGGAGTGCGTATAGCTTTACTCTTTTTGCAAAGTTATTGGAACGCAGTGGGCATAGGGTTAGTAGCAACGTTACTAGATCGGCCGAGTTGACAAGCTCCGCTTTAGCGGCGCTTCAGAAAGGCGGCCCCGTCCGTCAGTGGCGGATCCAAGGGGGGGGGGCGACGGGGGCGGCCGCCCCCCCCAAACAAAGTCGACTTCCTCCCTCCCCCTTCTCGGAGGGAAATTTGACATGAGTGGACCCCCCTTGCACAAGAAAGAATGGGAGAATAGTATCCCTGAAAATGTTCCGCCCCCCCAAAACGGAGTTCTGGATCCGCCCTCTGCCGTCCGTGTTTGCGAACGGACTGGGCCGTTCGCACGACGAAAGCGGTGACGCTGTCGTCGCAGCCCGCCTGGTACGCTAGGTCGGGGAAGCTCGGGCCGCTGGCTTGTCATTGCAAAATCAGGCGGCCGGCGGCATGTCAGCGGCCCTTGTGCACATTCTGCTGTAGCCCCATGATTGTATGAGATTGTTAATAGGAAGTGGAGATTTTGCCGGCAACCGACATAACTAACCGAGGAAGAAAAACTATCGAGAGCTGTCACGTTTGGTCTCGCATAAAGGCCTGTCCAAGCAGGCTAGTACAAACCACACGACGACACGACTCCTGCAAAAGTCGTCAAAATTGAACCGTCCGGCAGTCGTCGGTCGAATGTCTGTTTGGACACCGGCCGAGCCAAATTCACGACTTGCCTCCTCGCCTCCTCCACTTGTCGTTGACGTCGGTGCTCGTCAGACTTGACGTCACACGCCACCTGCCAATGGTATGCCTGATGCCTGTCTATCTCCCGCGGATCACAAAGTCGCCGACCTTGCTACCGCCGTCACCTCGGCAGGAAGGCCAAAGAGGTCCG
Organism: Ixodes ricinus; assembly: GCA_037355805.1. Taxonomy (NCBI): domain Eukaryota; kingdom Metazoa; phylum Arthropoda; class Arachnida; order Ixodida; family Ixodidae; genus Ixodes; species Ixodes ricinus. The sequence continues at coordinate 12,600 of JAZHYW010004964.1, forward strand.
GCCGGTCCGGCTTCGGATGGATTTGGGAGATTCCTTCGTCGAAGCGCGCGTTTCGGCCGCCTCGGCTCAGCTTTTTTTCGTCAAAATCCACGCTCGTAGCTCGAAAAAAATTAATAAAGTGCAGTGCGCAAAAGGGAGACTTTTAGTTGTATGTAGAAACACTGAGAACTTAAGAATATAGCATTTATTTTATTAAATTTCAAACCAACCACGTTTGTTTGTCTATACGAGGTACGTTAGGAACAAGAGCCGCGGGAATCCGATCCAATCCACAGAACTGCTGGACGATGACACGACCTTGGACACGACGCGCGCTCGCCTGGCTTGCCCCCTCACACTCGAGTCTTCCCTGTCTTCCTTTCCCGTTTTCGGAACTTCCAAAGTGGCGGAGGCCTTGAGCGATTGACCGACAGCCAAGAGAGCGTGTGAGTGGCTCTCCGGACCCACGTGATGAGCAGAGCAAGGCCGCCGTGGAGGAAGCGAGGGGGAGATTTAGCGGGGGACGCTTCCCCCGGCAGCTTTGACGGGAGGGAAGTTTCCCTCCGACGGCCGGAAGCGGAGCCAGCGGCGCGCAGCAACGACTTGCAGGAGTCGTGCGTATCGTAGTGTCCTGTTTGGACACCCCTTAAACTCGAACTGTAAAGATATGAATATTTGAGTTCGGGAGTATCTCAGTGGTAGGGCGTCCGCCTTTCACGCAGCGGTTCCGGGTTCGATCCCCAGTGGGTGTCTGTGTTGTGTCTTTTTTTTTTTTGTCAAGCTCTTTGCTATATTTTACACATTTCTTTTTGACAATTATCGCTGAAAATAAAAATTTTATTTTTTTTCAGTAATAATTTATTTTTTATTATTTTTTTTTTAATAATTAAATTTTAGTAATAATTCTTTTTGATTGATTTTTTTATTTTTTAGTGATAATTTTTTTTATAATTGATTTCTTTTTTGTGAAACGCCATTTCAGCGAATATCGGGGGCGTGTGTTCACCCACCTCCCGGCACTGCACCCGTGCCGCTTTGCGGCGGCTCGTTACAAAAATGTTAATTTTTTCGATTGGTGTCTGTCGCGCAGAAGTTCATTCATTTCTAACTCTCGATTGGTGTTTCTCGTGCAGGAGTTCATTTGCGTCACAACAAGGCAGCTGAGTAGCTGGGCAGTGAAGCCTTCACAGTGATCTTTGCACCCCAGCCTTGCTATGTCAAATTACTAGGGGCTGACAGTGAAGTAGCTAAAACTTCTTATTTTGGCTTGAAATAAATAGCAGAAGCATGACGAGGTCAATTAAACCATCAGAGATCTATGCCCTAAACAGACCTCTCGCTTCCCTCCTATGTGTAGCGTATTCGCTGTTCAGTCTGTGGCCGCGTAGCAGCTGTGTG
>JAZHYW010004965.1:0-62322 GCA_037355805.1 Ixodes ricinus
ACCTCCCACATTTTTCTCTCTGCCTCTTTCCCTCCCTTTTCCACTGAAGTAGTCTGCTCAGCCCCATCACTAGTGTGCAGGTTATTAAATGTAAGCTTTCAGGTTCGGTTCGTCCATTTTGTGTTTAAACGTTTAATGTATAAAAACGTGAATACCTTCCGTGACCATTTCATACATTTCGGTCAACCTTTGTCCAAATTTCACTTACTTGAATTGCCTCCCTGCTCTCAAAAGACGACCAGCCCATGCCCCTCTGTACTCCCTCATTTGGTGTCTTACCATGTGCTCCCAGTGCCAATCTTCCTACGCTTCTTTGTCGAATTTCTAATCCTGATTGAACCTTTGATTTCATGCACTGTACCCCATTGCCAAAAGACAGTCCTGGTACCATCACTCTTTTTCATATACCTCTTACCACTTCATATCTATTATAGTTCCATAGTGACCTCAACTTTCCCGCTCGCCGCGTAAAAAAAAAAACAAAAAAAAACGCAGTGCATGTTTAGTTGCGACCGATCTCAGTAGCAGGCGTCCACCATTGAATTGCAAACGCTCCCCATAGTTTTAAATGGACCTTCTCTTCAATCTAGGCTCCCTGCTCGGTGGCATAAGAGGGGCTCTCACTCTCACACTTTAGCATCTCAGGAGGAGAGAAAGGAGGAGATAGGGAGAAAGGGGGAGAAAGGGGAGTGCGGGAGAGGAGGAAGGGGCCGGGATGAAAGGGTAGTGATCAGACAGAACCGCTCTTCCGGGATTTCGCTCGAACGCGTCGTCTTGCTCCGTTCAGTCCTGGAGCGGGCTGTGCGGTGGGAGCCATGGGCTTGTCGGACCAGCCACACGTCCATCTATCGACACGTGATCCCTTTCCCGCCCCTTCCCGCGCTCAGAGAGCGGAGGCCCGTGATGGAGGGGGGACGGTTGACTGGGCGAGTAGCTTCCACCCCACTGTCAGCAGTATGGCTTTCTCGTTACAATCGAATTTAACGGGAGGTCGCTGTCTTTTTCCTCTTCCATGTCCTTCCTCTCCTCGGTTATTTCTCTTTCCCCTTCTTTCTCGTCTTTGTGTGGTGGTCAGACCAACTGAGCCATTGGAAGTCATTATTGTCTGCATCGCCTTCTCTCCGCCCCTTTTTTTTTTATTGTGTATTCTCTCTCTCTCTCGCCCTGAAGAACGGGAGTGTATTGCTTCGCCCTCGCTATCCTTGCCTGTTCATTTCCTCGACGTCTTTTTTGTTTCTCTTTTCTATTTTCCGAGTGTGAAACTCAGCCTCCTTCTTTGAATGGAATGCCGTCGGAAATTTGGTATCAACCGACACGACGTGACAGTCGCCTAGTATTCGCATCTCATATTTTATTTTATTTTTCCCCCTTTGCGCAGCGGTCATTTTGTCGCGTCCATCTGCTCTTCCGGTTATTTGTTGTTTCGGTTTCGGCGCTGCGTCCTGTTCTCGTACGCTCTCTCTCTCTTTTGGGCGTTTCTTCTTCGGAATACCAGTTTCTCTGTTTGGTGTTGGTTTGCCACTCTGAACGTTGTGGAGCGTGAAAAATGTCAACGCGTTTTGGGCCGTCGTTTAGGGTGAAATTTAGAGCCCCCCAAACTTGGCCTTTCTTTCTTCTCTTTCTTTTTCTTTCCAATAACACAAAGGGAAGAATTTTTGCACGGTTTAGTGCGGAGTTGGAGAAACATTCCGGCTGATCAGGAAAATGAACTACCAAAAATGTTTTCCCTGAAGGAAGCGAGATACGCAAAGTTCAACACTTCAAGAAATAAATAAAAATAAAGAATATTACAAAAAAAAACGGTGCGCTTCTTTTACATTTGGCCCGCATTTTCGTCGTTTTGGGTAGGAACGATTTTGGCCGCGTCGCCCTGTCACTTGCCGTTATGCACCGGCACAGCCGCCGTCGAGGGTAAAAAAAAATAAATAAACAAATAAATAAAAGATGAGCAGGGTTATATATTGGAATGCCCACTGCGTGCGGGCGCACGTCACATGGTGCACATACACACCGCGTTCTTTCCCACATACTCTAAAGGCTCGTTTCGTTTTACTACAATATTCTGGTCGTTGTCGTTCTTGCTCTGTTTCTTTCTTGTGTGTTTTTACGTTGTGACGTTTGTTTTGTTTGCCAAACTTTGGTCGTACCCAATATTGGCCCTTGTTTTATGTTTGTTTCTTCCTGCTGTTCTGTTATACTGAGTCTGTGCGGCGCGGCACAATATAAACCGTTCCATATATATCTCTTTCCTCCTCACTTTTTTTTTATCTCATGGTGCCGTAGGATAGAAAAGATGTGACCTTCCTTCTCCTGAGCCATCGCCCTACATTCATATTTTCTTTTCTTGCGTTATTTGCGCGTTGTATGTGTGCGTGCTATCCATCCCCGCGTCTCCGTTGGTTCCGAGTTCCGGCTGCGGCCTCTTGTGTCCCAATCGTTCAAAATTCCGAAGGGACGCCGCTGTTTCTTCTTTGGCCACCGAACTTGTCTCTCCCGTCTCGTCCGTCTTTCCGTCTCTTCTTCCTCCCCCACCCTGTTTTCGTTTCCCCTCACTTCTTTACTTTTCTTCCTTCATACTCTTCTTTCGCCATCCAATGAAGTTTAGGTCGTCGACCTCAAGTAGTTCTTTGCGCTCAATGGATGGATGGAAAGAAGCATACGGCTGAACCCTTTAAATAGGGCGGCAACTTGCGCCACCTAGCGACCGCTCTCTCGCTCTTTTTGTACTCTCTCTTTCTTTTTCTTTCTTTTTTGTTCTCGTTAGCCCTGCGGCCACAACGACATTTGCTTACGTTAGGGTGGCTGGAAGGGGAATGATAAAGAGGGGCGCGATACGCGATGAAACGTTTGAGATTGCCTAGATTGTAGAGAGGATCCATCTCTAACCATGGGGAGCGTTGGTCGCGAGTGCGCATGCGCTGTGTTTTCGCGTGGCGAGGAGGAAGGCAGGCGGAGAGGCTGAGACGCTCGCAGACGACCAACGCGTTCATCTCCGCCTTGCAGCGCGTATTGCAAACGCGGCCCGTAAACCACGTGACCGCGACCGTGCAGTTGGAAACTCTCTGAAATCTAGGCTCTGTCGACGTTTTTGGCACCGCTTGACTCGTCTGCTGGCTGCGGCGCCCTAGCGTTCCCCAAACATTTTTTTCGCGGAATTTTCATCGCATACTTTTGGCGCACGACCCAGTTAACGGGTGGAACGTGCTCAATTCAGCTAGTTAGAGAAACCCGAGTCAAAGTATAAGGAAGCTATGTGACCATATAAATACCTCAGGGTTTATGCCACCCCCAACCCGGAAACCAGGTTGGTATGGACCGGCCTTAAAGATCGACGACCAGTTCGCGCTTTCCACTTTCCCCCCGCTTCTTCCTCTGCCCCCTTCCACCCTGTCCACCGTTGCCTGTTTCCCCCTCCCCCGCAGTGAGGAGGATCTTCTGCCTTGCAGAATCTCGAGTCTGGTCGTCGGCCTTTAAGCCGCGGTCCCACTGCTCGTACACCATACAAGAGACACGGAGTTTCTCCGCAGAGATGATGACATAACTATCTGCACACGCGTCTGAAGCATGTTGAAAACATGTTTGCGGTCATGCACATGTATGCTTTTTAACATGTCTGCACTCTGTTTTTGTGTTTTTGTACGATTGGGTGGGCGATCTTTCGGGACTGAGCGTTCACTCTGATTTTCACGGCAAGCAAATAAGCACGCCAATTTAATTTTTTTTGTATGAAACCAATGTTTAACATTCATTTCAATGACGAAATTTCAAAGCTTAATAGAAAACGTCTCTTCTTTCTGTCTTTAAGCGCAATTTAATCGCCCGCTATATAGTCACACGCCCCAAATAAAACAAGAAAGAAACGTTAAAAGGAAGTAGAGAACAGGAAGATAGAGAAGTTAACCTGGGTAGCTTTCCATGTTTGCTACTTTGTGCAGGGGCAGAGGGATGGGGAGTTTTGAAAAGAAAATCTATGGTGAGAAAGAGAGTCATACAGACAGGCGGAACAAGAGTTTGTCTCAGCTGTTAGGCAGAATGTTGAAAGACACCTCTTGTTGGCTTCAGAGCGTTAGTCGACGGCTCGGGAAATGACTTAGTAGCCGGATTGGTCCTGAAGAACCGAAGTCTTTTCAATCCACAAGCTCTAATCCAATGCGTATTTGATGGGTACTGCCTTTAATTATTATCGAATGCGTTTTCGGTATCGAAGACGAGACTAGTCACGTGGCATAGTGTCGTCCATATAGTCTGACAAGAAGAACGCAACGTATAGTGACTGATACTCTATCGCGAATATATATCGCTACTTCTAAACTTTCAGGCGTCGATCAGATTGGGTTTAGTGTTTTCCGCGAACACTACAACCAGAGCAATATTTTTTTTTATCAATTTGTTACTCGAGTCACGCCTCAGCACCTCGGAAGGAACACGCGTATACGGTACGGAGTTGTTTTACTTCTCCGCGGATTTCCGACCGGTAACGCCTCGACCTATACATTCCACCCGCATACCGCAAGGAGATCGTGTAGATGCCGTACAAGCGGACTGTCGCTTCCCGAAGCACGAGCTATGCACATGCCGGAATTTACTAACCACTCGTTTCGTCTGGCCTGTAAATGATGTAGATATCAGGAAAACAAGACATATTGACAAGAGCATAGATATCTCAGAAAGATCTAGGGTTTATTGACACACCTAAAGCCATATTTGCTAAATCTTTGTCAATTTCTCGGGGTTGTGATTGTTCACGTACATTTGGTTGGCCGGGGTTACCTTATTCAAACGGTTTCGGAGAGTCGCTGTAAGGAACGTAAAGCGTGGCACATTATGTTCACGATTCTCGCTTCGTGGTTGGTTCTTTGCCGTTTTCATTGGCCAATGCCGCAACCTCATTGGCTGTGGAGCGATAATGAGAGGTTCGGGACTGGCCACACCCTGCGTTTCTGGAGCTGTCTGTGACTCTAGCTTGCGTGTGTCCCATGACGGCCGGCGGCTATTTATATACCTTACTTGACAGCTGCGAAATAGCTCAAGCTTTCGTCAGGGAGTCGATCGCTTGTTCTGGGGTTCCATTTGGAGACACTATAGATCGCTAGCTGATTCTCAGTCGTTACGTCCATAGTTTGACAAATTATTAGCAAGCAACAAATGACAGCAATAATTAAACCGGTCTTCTGGGATAAACCGTCCCTCCTCGCGTGGAGTATACCGAGGTGCTATAAGTAACGCAAGACGTCACCTGATTCAAACAGATGAGCCATAGCCGTTCATTTATCTAGCACGCTGCGGTCCACGCTACAGTCATTAATCCACTCGTGGATTATTGACTGTAGTGACTGTAGACATATTTGTCAAGTATGTCTTAAGTTTGTCGTTTAAGCGTGGTCACTAACACCGTTTTTATTCGTGGTAGCTTATCTTCGTTCCGCGTGCATTGCTGGAGAATAGACTCGAAAGGGCTTTTTTTCCTCATCTATGCGCCCTTTTTGTTTTGTTTTGCGAATATTGAGAATAAACTTTTTGGTATTCGTGTTCGATTCGACATTATACATTTCGGTCATTATTTGGCACTATTCAATTTGAATTCGATTCGGAGCGAAATTTCACTATTCGCACACCTCTAGTATAATCGGCCGTCTTTCCTCAGCCCTCTTTGACACCTGGACACTTGTGTTGTTGTTACGTGTCGACAGACCGCTTGAAGAGGTCCTGTTAAGAGCATCGACCGAAATCTCAAGTACGTCGTCGTCGACACATCCGAGGTGAGCGGCCAGGAACAATATCGACTGATATACTTTTTTTTTTTCTGAAACCGGCTTAAAGAGCCGAAATCAACCATGTATATGGAGGAATACCAGCAAGGTGGCTGCAGTCCTCGCTTTAGGTGAATTGCAGGTCGCCTATTAGGATTGAGACTTGATATTTTGGATAGCCGTGCAAAATATTGTACATATAATCTTTTTTTTTTTTGCTATGTGCAGTGGTTTTGATATTTGTAATTTAGAAAGCTTTATGAAACAAGGCCTTGAAGGTATTACAAACAGTGCGCTTTTTCTATATAGTCCCTTTCCCCTTTCGCTTTCTGTGCTTTTGCGATGTGCCAACTAGCCAGTATGTACATTTAATTGTCATTATTTGTCTAGATACATATATCATTTTTGTTTTTATTAAACAAACTTCGCTTCTTCTCCATTTCGGATAGGTTGTTGTGGCGGCTTCAGAATGAAGAGAAGCAGGATCCAGATCACATACAGACGCATAACAGAACAACCGCGCGGTGTGCGAGAGGAAATATGTATGGATATAAGTTGACTCTCATTACTCTGTTAGCCTATTTTATGCAACATCGACTGGCCACTAAAAAACTTGGGGCACACTTAAGAATCGCCTTTAAGAGTGGAACGCGGTATAGCGTTATCGGATCCCGTTTTCAAAGCCTTCTCATATAAACGCGTGCTCGCAATTGCCAAGCCTTGCAAGCGTGTGTGCGTGGTCTAGCCGGTAGCGTCACGTATCACGTCACGTCACACGTGGCTCTGATGTCATGATCCTATCGACCCGCCGATTAAAATCTTCCACCAGATTTGGCGGAAACAATTTCCTCTACATTTGTTGGGAAAATTGTTCGTTGCATTTGACGGGAAAACTTGGCCACTAAAGTTGGCGGGAAAATTTAGCAAGCAAATCCCATAGTGCAACGCGCGCAGTCACGTGTGACGTCATGTGTGACGCACGCAGCGGCGCGCGTTGCATTATGGGATTTTTCAATCCCACCGACGCCGACACCGACGCCGACACCGTATTTTTTGCGACACGAGCTCCTGAACGCTAACGCGTTAATAGCGCATCCCTGAGAAGAGAGAGAGAGAGAAAGAAATGCGATACTGCGGTACATACACCCTTTGACGAAAGAGTTACACATAAAGGACAGTACCTTTATGTGTAACTCTTTCTTAAAACATTTTATCCAATACCAGCGCGCTCCCTAAAAAGCTGTACATCCTTCAGTCCTGTCTAAAAGTGTTGGATGTATGTTAGTGTACATGAAAAGGCTAGCCGGCAGCTTGAGACCACCTAGCCTTCTTTGCTGTGGGGATATTGTTGCTTGACTGTTCTGTTGTCCGGCGAGGCTGGGTCATAAATATCGGCACACCGCAGACATGGTGCCGATGGCTGTCGGCGCTCGCCGGCGCTCTTCGGCCCCTGCAGCCCCCGTCGCGATGGTATCGGTACGTCTACCGTATAGCCAGAAACGGGGTCAAGCCAAGCCGTGCCGAAGAGGACAAAAGAGCGCCGGGTTCCTCTAGGGTGCCTAGGTTTAAGAGTGGGACCTACTCAAACCATGGAAAGCGTTTGCAACTTACGACGGCTTCTGCGCAGATTGGTCGAAAGTACGCATGCGTTGCGCTGTCGGGTGGTAAGCGGGAAGTAGAGCGTAAAGGCGCGGAGGTTTGCAGACGACCAACGCGTTCGTCACCTTCTCTTCGCAGCTCGTTCGTGTTGCAAACGCGGCCCATCAACCACGTGACGCCGATCGCGCTGTTGGAAACACTCTAAGATCTGGGCACCCTAGGCGCCTCCTAATGCAGAGAAACGACGCCTGCGTTTTATAAATGTGCGGTAAAACCGTAAAACAACAACAACAACAAAAAGAAAAGTCGCGGAATGCACGCTGGCGAGACGCCTTTGTGTGTGCATTATGGACTTGTGCACTTTATTGCGGACTCAAATAAAAAACGGAAGGAAAAAATGTTCCGTGCGTGCGTGAGTTATATTACGGCGCTGCGGAGACGGCGACTGGTCAAGTCGACCTCCATCTTTAAAGACGTCGGTGAATTCTTGTTGATAAATTTCGAATTGCGTTTCGAATATGCTAGGTTTCTCTCAATATTATTTTTCTTGATTTTTTTTTTGTTTTCTGAGCGTAAGATAAAAATACCTGGAACGCTTGGGCGGATATGGGAACCGGTTTGTCGTCGCTTTTTTTTTTCGTTATTTCCTATTTATCGGTTTTCTTTTGAAGTGTGTCGAGTCTTACATTTATGCGCACATAAATACGGTATTAAGGGAAAAAAAGGCAATAGCCCATATGCGAAATGCACAGCGCCATCTAGTGGGGCGCCGATGAAGATGCTCCGTCTCACCAGCTTGGCTTCGGCGCTGGCAATGTCCAGGGCGCGAAAGCGTGGTTCTCAAGAATCCTTCGCTCGCACAAGCACTCGCGCAGAGAAGGCGTTTTCAAAACCCGGCGCCCGCGCCCGTGGCTTTGCCGGCACTCAAAGCCAAATGTCGAGCTGAAGTGGACGACCGCCATGTTGGTTGCGGCGAGAAAAACCAGCGACCGGCGGGGCAACGAGCACGTACATGCGCACGAAGGGCGTAAAACAGTACTAGACCTTAGCTCGCAGGTGTGGGGGAGAATCGGCGACGGTGAGCAGCAGGCCTGGATTGCTACCGACAACGCAACGAAATTGACAAGCAGCAGAGGAATCTCGACGCAACAAAGGTGGCAGCGCACGGAGTTGCCAGACGTTCGAACAATTTCGCATATGGTCTATATTGGTGAATAAAATATTTAATTGATACAGACGATCGATGTCGCAGCCCGGCTTTGCATTTAGTCATGAAGCACCTGAATTCGACAATCAGGGGGGACGGATGCGAGAACTACAACGGGCTCGCCGTACCTATATTCCCCGCCTCCTCTTTATCACCTGACCCCATACTCTGCGCCTGGGCACGAATGACGCTGCAGGATCACGTTACTGGATAGGCGTGTGACTTGTTCGAAGAGCACGTAGCCTCGTACACTGCAGGGTTGAACGGAGTAAAGGCCTCATCTGTACCGCTAGGCCTAAGTTTCGGTTTGGCTTCCTTTTGTTACTGTGGAGGGTCTAATCTGAAAACACTTGGCGGAAAACTGCCGGCGAGAAACTCTGAGCAGGCCGTGATTGGCCGGCCGGCCTGCGCTTGCACCTTGGCGCCGGCCAATCACGGCCGCCGGATTTCTAACTTACATTTTTGTTTTTGCCAAGTGCCCAGATTAGGTTCCTTGGATATACTTCGTTTCAGGTATGTTACCTGAAACGAAGTATACGGTGATTGATTGGTCCCATTACCTCGCAGCCGACGCTACCAGGTAATGGAACCACAATCAAGCAGCGTCAGGAGCGCAGTTCACTAGCCCTTTCCTGTGTAGATATGATTGGTTCAGCGATGATAGAACGCGTACAGAAACACGACAAGCACGATGGTGTGCTTTCGACGGATTCGTGATAAACCAAGTATAGGCTCGTCGAACTTATAAAGTTGGAGCCGAAAGTTACATAGCACGCCGAAGGGACTTCGGCGACAAAGGCGCAGCGTCACATCGTCGCGAGAGTCGAATCGGCGCGCTCCGCGAACTTGGGCCCCTTTGTGTTTGGTGAGTCTTACTCGAGCGAACTGTCTGAAACCGCGCGTGGGTGCACCGCCGAGTGAACGAATGTGTACCACGTCTTTCCGTCGCTCCACCCGTGTCTTATTGTTTCGGTGATCCTCAACCCGACCAACCCGTTCGTCAGTCTACAGTCATTAGGGACCTTTAGCAAGCCGTTGCCGTGCTCCGCGTACCGCACTACTGGGGCCTTTGAAGCATGCTTTTAAGCACGCCCCGCAGTCACAATACCACCCGTGCGTGCGCTCAAAAGCATGCTTCAAAGGCTCCAAAAGTGCGGTACGCGGAGCACGGCAACGGCTTGCTAAAAGTCCCTTAATGACATTTTAAACTTCGGGCCTTGTTTTGTGTTTTCTCCGAACACAGCCTACAATTAAATATTCGCAACGTTGTTTTTTTTTTGTGTTTTTTTTTCCTGAGAATGACATATTTTATTTAATTATCGCGTTTTCCTTATTTTTGTTGGTATTGGGATGTCTTTAATAAGTATTAAGGTCAAGGCGTATACACTCTTGGAGTGTTGGGGGATCACATGCTCATGTCCAGTTTATTATTTACTTTTTTCAATTCTGATTCCGATACATGCAGATTTCTTGTCCAGAAACTGAAAAGAAACACACAAAAGATAAACACTGAAAAAAAAAAAAGCATACATCCGAATTTGTCGGTTGAATAGACCCCGAAAACACAAAACCCTATTTCTAAGCTGTTGAAACGAAGACTTTTGTATGTGTATGTGTGTATGTGTGCGTGTGTGTGTTTACTGTCGTGTCGTGACCGTCCCATGCTGCGCGTCGTACTAGTACCACCCAAAATACAAGTCTTGCAGATGACGTCACCGTTAAAGTCTTGCCGGCCCGCCCCAGGCGGCAAACAGCGCGGAAGGTCTGTACGATTCTCGCCGCCAAGCGGCAGAGACGCGTCCGTCCTGGCGTCTCACTGAACGTGCTAGCGTCGCACTCGTCCCGAGTGAGACGCTGCAAGACGAGCTGGCGGCGACGGTGCTGACGCACGCTAGGCTATGCGGAGCGCAAGTCCGTCTGCTACCTCCAGAGGGGTTGCCATGATGCCAGAACGCCGAACTCTTATTGGCTGATTGAGGAAAAAAAAATAGTGGGTAGACCTCGAGGCATCTATAGCATTGAGGCCTACCCACTACTCCTTCCAATCCGAGCCAATCAGAGCTCGGCGTCGTTCTGACGTCACAGCAACTCCTTCGCAAGAAGCAACCGACTTGCCCTCCGCATAGGCGACCCTGCGTGGGATCCACCGGTGATGAGGTTTGGGGAGGAAAGACGCATGTGCGCCATGTGTTCTAGGCGGTCTATATATTGGCTGCACAACATCGCCTATATATATAGTAACCGTCCCTACCTGCAAACTTCCTCCGTTTGCTTCTCCGTAGAATATCATCATAGTCCGATGGGCGCCAACTCGGTAATTGGAACCGAGCCCGACGCGTTGAACGGACACAAGGCTCAGCCGATCATTCTGCAGCGTTCCTCTTCACTCGAGTCTCACGGTGATGACGCCATTATCCTAGTGCGCGGGCTTTCGTTATTTTAGGAGGATCGACACCTTTCAGCATTTCCCTCGAACAGGGTGTCGATGACTGGTTAAAGCGAGAGCTCTCGTAATTATTAATACTAAAAATAGAAGCAGTAAAAACACGGACGACGTTTACGGACCAGCGCACTCTGTCGGTGAAAGACTGTGAGGTTGTCCGTAAACGTCCTCCGCGTTTTTATTTTTTATTTTTTTTATTTTGGATAATTGACGAACGTGAAACTTAAGAGTTGCTGCTCTGAAATGAGTACCTTGAACCACGGTAGTATAGTTTGTATGACAGCTATAGCTGCTTACTGTTAGTAGAAAAAAAAAAGGCATATGCTTGTTCGCGCTAATACTATAGTCGCTCAGTGTACAACTGAACTATACTTAAGCACTGGAAAGTGCAGTGACCGAAGCTGTCGCCTCCCTCTCTACCATCTTTCACATGGGGGACGACACTGTTTGAATATGTATACAAAGAGATGCCACGACGTCGACACGACGATGTAGTGTACACACCGCGCTCAATTGTTTGAACGCTTTGTCTTTGTCTTTCCGCAGTTTCGCGTGCGTAACGTACCGTTATGGTGTGGCGGCGGTGTGTCTGTCTAACCTCCGTGGGCCCGTCAGAGGTAACAGCGATGTGCGTGGGACACGCTATCAGCTGCCCTGCTACGTACGTTGTTGACCTCCTTGCACGAACTCTGTATCGACTCTTGATGTTTCTATTTTTTTATATACTGTTTTATTCACGGACAATGAGTTGCTCGAGCACGATTCTCGAGGGCCGTTATCTCGGCGTAAGGTCTTGAAAAACTTTGAGGACGTATGTCAAACGTTATATCTGTAGTTGTACTCACCTCTACAACAACCACACACGCACAAAAGAAGGAAACGTTGGTTCATGCGCCGTACCAAGTATCGAGATGTTTTTTGAGTTTGAAACGTTTATGTTTATCGACAAACGAAATAACTCACCTTTAATGCACATGCGAGTATCGTAATTCACCAGGTGAAGGAGGAAGTTAGAGTCACTATATACTTGGTTTCACTTTATGTCCGGGCGCAGCAGACGCTATCAGTCTAAAAAAGACCGGTGTCTACTTTTCCCGCACAACATCTCGGAGAGTCGACCACCGCAACTTACGGAGACAGCTCAGCGAATAACGATACCGAAACATATACTTGAGACCAAAAAACGCAGTCTGGGTTGTGACATTAAGATAACGAATGCAAAACGTCACGCTTACATTAGCTTAACTCAGACTGCGTTTTTTTTCGAAAACACGGAACCCTGCCGGATTATATGCTATACCAGGTTTCTGGGGACGAGGTAAACGAAAAAAGGTCCATAGTCGCTTCCCAACGATTATCATCCAGGCAAAAAGAAAAAAATGCTGAGTCACTGGAGCTGTGGACGGACGCTCAGTAATGCCTTCCGGCAGCCCAATTAGAACACGATGGCAGAGATAAATAGTTGTTCAAAGTCACGACGAGGTCAACCTGCTTTAAAGCTGATTTGCTACTTCGCAAAATATGGCAGTGCGCAGAAGGCGACTATTGGAAAGGTTTCTACTCTGAGCATGTATTGGACACGAGGCCTGCATCAGTGTTCGGCGTGAACTCGGCTCGACTCGTATCGAGAACGAGTGTGACGTCAGCATTCGGCCACGACTCGGATCCAATCACACGCTATCTGCCCAAGAAATGGCGACCGCCAATGTTGCTCGATGGGCTCTTGAATGCGAGACATCTCCAGGACATCTCGTTGCCATTTTTTTAAATGATTCATTTCACGACACACTTTTATTTTTATTTCTTACTCGATCTTTGAACGACGGAAATAGTGCGAGAGTATTTTTGTTCGTTGCATGCTTCCTTTTTTGTTGTTGTTGTTGTTGCAGTTGATGCCACGACGAACGATAGGCTCTCACTCTATGGTGGACTCGTTATTTTTGAACCCCCCCCCCCCTTTACCGAAATCTTCTTCGTAAGGCGCTCGTTAACAAAGTACAGTGTCTTCGTATTGAAGTACATCGTTTATATTTTGTCTTTTTTCCTTCCCGAGCGAGTTTGTGCGCTTGCTAGTCGCCGCTGCCGAGTCCTGTGCTACCGCGTTTACCGAACACGGCGCGAGGATCCAGGAAGCGTTGCTTCCAGAGTGACAGCCTTAATTGCCTTAATTAGCTATTCTGTACGCTCCCCTGATCATCTTTCTACGCCGCTTCCCCACTCCCTACACTCCCTATATTCCTTCCAGCTGTATTATTTTTTTTTCTTTGAACGATAGCACTTACTTAGTTGAGCAGACTCCGAAGCACTCATTAATAGGGGGAACGATAATGAAAAGAGAGAGAGAAAGAGAGAGAGAGAGAATGGTGGGGATTGTACCAACAACTACGTGGAGCTTCACGAATTTCCCGAAACATTTTATTTTGTTCGAAGCGAAACTGTGCAGGCGTCTTGTTGTAGCGTTATTTTACTTCCTCCGTGTCTCGAGGCTTTCAATATTATGTTATTTTACTTCCCAGTTTGAGTCTATACACTGATACGTCTCGATAACATGGACACACCGCTGTGTAGATACAGTTTTCAAGGGGTGAACTGAGTAAATAGTGCATTTTATTTTGTCTAGTTATTATAAACAACTCACATTATGGATTTTTTTTTTGGGGGGGAGGGGGAGGAGGGGAGGGGGAGGAACGGAAGCAGGTGTCCGTATTATCAAGACAAGACACCATCGATCGTTTTTATTTTTTGTTATTTTCATTTACGTACCGTGGCTGGGTACACAGAGCAGACACGAGCGGCCGAGACTATATCTCTTTCGTCGAGAATATAAAATATCAGAAAAAAAAATGGGACTCAAAATAAAGGAGGAAAATAATTGTGCTTGAGGGGCCCGGCCGGAAGGTAGCTGAAAATGCTTGCGTCGGCCGCGATGGTTTATATGTTTAATGATTGAGTTCGGTGGAAGATTTTATAATGCGTCAGCATTATATAAAGAAATATATATCAGCTTAAATTTAAAATTGTGAAAACAAATAAAAAGGGGTGAATTTTTAATATGCCGACGCCGTCGGATGTCGAGGATTTACAGCGCGGAAGTGCATAGGGTACCCGGTACCGGATGTTTGGGAGGAAGGAAAACCGTGTTTGTTTCTCACCGCAGAATTAAAAGGACGCATCGCCGAAGGCGTAGTCTCGGTCCAGAGGGGAACGCTATCTGTTGGGACCTCATACGTCAGAGTTCCAGGACTTAGGGTTATCTAATTCAAAAGTCATGAGCGAAAGTTTTAAGCGATTTTGAGAAGTGTACGAATGCGCAAAAATGGGCCTTCCCGGAAGCGTTATCTGTTCACGGACTTCGTTGGGCCGCCATTTCCTCACCGAAGCTTTTTCCCCAAATCTGTTATAACTTTTTAATCAAATAATGGTAAGTCCTGAAAGTTTAGACGATGCGTAGTTCTTTTTTAATCTGGTCAGAAAAACACGCTTCTCTCGCGTTCACGGCGCTACATTTGAAGTAGCGAATTGATTCTTTCTGGAGCACGATTGCACTTACTGTACAGCAGTTTGCTTATTTAGCCTGTTCGAGTTAAAAACAAAAAGTGTAATCGCTTGTTTGGTGATGGAATTATTTTCTGTTTATCGTCTCCTCATTAATCAGATATCAGTTATTCGGGCCATATCAGTTTTATCTTGTTGCTTGATCCACGGTGTGTATCGATCTTTATTACCTGTCTTTTTTTATGTTTAGGAAGTATTAATAAAAGGGTTTCACCAACCGTTATCTTCTAGCGACTAATGTTCTTTTCTCTCAAATAATCGTTCTTTGTCAATATTTTTTTTATTAGAATCATTCACTTCCTTAATTACTTCGGTTGGCAAGGATCTGAACTTAGTTTCCTAAAGCACGTATGAAGGCCCCAACACATACAGACACTGACGCACTTACTAAAAGCGCAGTGTTACGGGCAGTTACCGCGCTCGATTAGTTTGGCCGATTATGGAGCACGTACAGAAATATGACGAAAACGCTAGCTGCCTTTGACTCCACTGCCCTCGTCGAACGCGTTCGACGAGGGCAGTGGAGTCAAAGGCAGCTAGCTTAATTCTACCCCTAATCATTCCAAACAGAGCTCGGCGTTTCTTGGTGCATTGCGTCGATTAAGGTGAAACGATGCTAAACATCGTCTACCACTGCTTCATTTTTTTTTAATGGGCTTCTTTAAATTTTTTTTGGCAACGAGGCAAAAGCAGCCTTTTATTTATTTCTTTTTTTAATCTTCGTTTCGCAGGATACCACGAGGGCACACCGCGCTGTCCCGCCTTTCTTTGGCCATTGGAAACAATGCGAGAGACCCAGCAGTTTTAGGCTCGAAATACCGTTCGTAGCCCTTTTGAAATTCTATATGCGATGTTGCCTAGTATGCATAGTCTCCGGCAGCTGAAGAGGGCTAGGCAATACCATGTCGGCGCTTCTTGTTTTGGGATTGGCTGTTCGGCGTTTTTATCGGCTAATGTCGAAACCTGATTGGCTACTCGGAGCCATTATAGAGGCTTCGCCACGACCCTGCCTTCTTTAACTCTTTCCTGACCACGGGAAAAATAGCAATTTTCGAGGGATCCGTGCTGCAAACGCCTTTAGTTTCCTAACTAACTTGTGTACTGAGCAATATGACTCATCAAAATGTGGCAATTAGTTGTTCTTTCAAAAGAAACAGAGGTTAGTATAATGTGAAAAAAAGGATGTTGAAATTTTTCTTTCTTGAAAATACAGTGTACGTGCGGAAGGCGTATAAACACCGAAACTTCGCTGCTTATGTCAGAATTAAACGACAAATAAGAAAAAAATCCGAACATGCAAAATGTACCCGCACCCACGGCTATTACTCCTGAAAGTTAGTGTACTCTAACTGACGTTGACTATTTTTGGTTCGTCGGAGAGTTAGCCTCCGTAACATGTGTGCTTTTCAACGAAGGAATGCTTATGTTGGTGAAACACAGATAGCTCCCCTCGCATCCCCAGCAGAATGCTTTCCTTGTGTTCTACCTTGGTTTTGTTATAGCCCTGATTGCGGTTCCTTAATATTTTTCATTTTTTTCCGCCTTGTTGGGAAGAGAAAAATGCACGCCGGCTCAGGACCGCATTGAAAATTATAGCGATGCTTACCGACAAACATCTGTTAAGCGACGCCTGTAACATAATTAAAATGTGCCAAGCGCTCTCCTGAGGTCTAAAACACATACTCCACAATATAGTTAAATTATGTAAATAATGCCGTTTTTGTTACAAAGAATGATCCAAGCAGTTAGCCATGTCAGACAAGTGCAACCACCGTTGCCACGACTACTTTTGACAACCGATCAGCTTGTGATAAACCTCAAACCTACAGTTGAAACCGAAACTAGAGTTCTTCGGCTGTCAACGAGATTGTCGAACATAATTCTCCGGGCTAAATTTAATTTCTTGACGGCGCTTGGAAACCATCGATCACCGGTGATCGGTGGCCTATAGGCGCACTCAGGAAAAAGTTAAGTTGTCCGTGACTCTGTATATTTCACGTTCCGCGTTCTTCTTGCTGGTTGGCATGTCTGACAGGCTTGCTTATAGGCGATTTTCATCGCGTGTTTTCTAGCTTTCTCTTTAGACCGCCAAGCACTGTGTAAATATCTGATTGGACCGAGAAAACTGGCGAGTGAACTCGCCGCCACGGCATTCTGTTCTATAGCCGCTAGGTGGCGTTAATTTCTCTGGAGTCGCCAATATAGGCCGACATAAGTGTGCACGAGTCAGCCATGGAAGTTCGAGCGTAAACGACGTTTAATTGTAACGCTTACCAGATAAAAAAAAAAGACGAGGAAAAAAAAGTAGTGCTAATTCATTTAGCCAAGTTCAAGCGCCCGGAACCCTTTTATCTGCAGAGTTCGCTCAATTTACTCCGGGGGTATCCTCCCTCTCTCTATGTCTGCCTCTTATGTATTTTGTTTGTGTTTTTACCGAGCCCCAGGTTGTTCCCCTGACTTCTTCGCGTTCTGTTTACGCTTCGTGCTGGTTTTCTTTTCTGCTCGGTTTCTGCGGCTCATCGCTTTCTATCACGCTTTGCCCGCCTCCTTTTGAGCGCTCTATTGCTCTGATTGTGTTTACTTCCTCCCCTTTTACTTTAGCGAGTCTCTCTGCTCGACATCTCTTGGATAACAAGACCGTTCTGTGGGAGTTTCTTCTACCGAAAGGGGCACATATTGAACACGGGTTGTTTTCGCGCTCCGGTAACTGTAGCCGATGACGATACGATGCATTCGTAATGGCACCGGCCGCGTATTGGGTATCGTTATCGAAGTGCAAAACCGATTTACTAAAATTGCATATTGGCCGAGACGAGTAAGGAGCTTTAGTAGATCGTTCCGATAACGATGCAATCTTTACATTTAGGAAGTTTTAGTAGATTGTTTCCACGACTTCGATAACGATGCCCTATACTCCTTTGCGCATGCATCGTATTGTTATCGGAGTTAGCGGAACGATCTACCCGATCTTCCTAGAGGCGCTAAGCTGGGAAGCGTGCCTTTTTGCTCGAAACTTCACGCAGTAGACGAATGAATGGTTGGATGGATTCAATAAAACACACCACCCAGCGGAAAAAAAAACAAAAAAACGGGACAGAGAAATTTGGGGAGCTTGAACCTTAATCCTTATCGGCAGCGGAAACTGTCGGTGCCTGACGGCGATTCAGACGGAAACGGCAAATGCACGAGGATGGTGTTAATTGTTTTAGAATTTAGTAAGCATCATGGACAATGCGGTTTCCGTTGTCCGTGCCCTCCCCCTTTACTGAGTGATCACTCGCGCGTGTATAATTGCAGTCGAAGAAATTGGAATCTCTCCGAACCGTTCGTAATTGGATGACCGCCGAAAGGGGGCGCTAATGGACGCAAAAAGCGCGTTCTATGGGACTGCGTAAACAGGGAACAATGACAACTCCCGGATCCCGGGCTTCAATCTATTTCCTATACTCTGTCTCGCTCGCGCAGGTATATAGAGGCTCGTTTTACCCTATTGGCGACGAAAAGTTTCGGTGGCGCCCTGTTATGGTTCCTACCCCTGACGTCACGACCGAGATCTTTGCAAGCGAGCGACAAGTTCTATGTTGCTTAACAAGCACGGTGAAAGCCTAGTCATAACCTTCCTAAATCAAAACTGTCAGAGAGTCTGACTTTTGCTCATATTTCCGTCGATGAGAGCAGGAATAACCCTACCCAAGACATCACAGCTAGGGTTCCGGTTTCGGTGTTTATTTTTTTTTCTAATTCGGAGGTGTTTTTTTTTCGGGGTATATTTTCGCCTCCACAGATTCGGTGTTTTTCGGCGTCAATTTCCGGATTCAGAAAACCAGTCAGCGTTTATCGGGACTCATGTTTCAGAAAAGAAGACACGGGAATGGGATTTCCCAACCTCCAGAGAACATCGGCCATAATCTGAATACTTAGAAAAACGTATTTGTGCCATAAAAAAAAAAATGAAAATGGGATAGGGGGTGTGGTTCCGAAGAATGAAACAGCCTCGCGGACAGTTCAGTGGGGGTTCAATGAAGCTGTAAACACAAATTTTCATTCCGCGTAGCTCTGGCTTTTCTCAGTCAAGGACAGCTCCAATTCGGCGTTTTTCGGTTTTCACCGATTTCGATAAAACCGTCTCGGTGGTTAATTTTCGGGGTTTATCGGTATTCACGAAAACACGGAACCTTATTCAGTGAGCGTTTGACCAATCGTGCATGGCCGATCACAGCGACGCTTTTTGTCGAACACGTCGCCAATATCTGACGCCTAAGCTGAGAGTGCAGTAGAACCCACGTGATCGTTGTACCGGTCATGTCTCTTTCGCCACGTGATCGCGGTGCTCCCGCCCATACCAACGCGCAGAGAGCGTGATCAGGTGATGAAACGGAAGCGGTTGATTGGTGATGACGAGCGCGTGGCTTCCACCCCACTGTCAGCTTGGGGAGAGGGGGATGGGGACGGCATTATTTCAGGCGGATTGTTCGTAGAGTTACGCCGCTGGCTGGGTCGATGCGTCCGGTGGATTACGAGCGGGTTTAGAGTGGGTCGCTAGCCACCATTTGCTTCTGGTCTTACGCCCTTAGCGTAAGCGCAGGATCACAACGGTGTAGGACGGTATTTGCGGAGGGCTTTGTGAATGTCCGGGCTGATCGTGGCGTAGCCTGGGAAAACTTAATGGAGTTTGAGTTTGTCGACCGTGTCATAGCATTTCAGGGAAGTTGACGACGGGATGGATGGATGGATGGATGGATGAGACTGAACCCTTTTAATCGGGCGGCGGCTTGCACCATCTCTCCAAAACGTTTAATATCAACGGTTAATTGGTCTTCGATAAAATGCAACCATAAGGTGAAGCCTATATTTCTAAAAATTACGACCCGTGTGAAGGGTGTCGCCTCTTCGCGACCTGGTGCGCACACTTTCCGCCCTACGGGTCGAATGGAAAAGAATAAGGAAACTTTATTCTTCATTAAAATTTTGGATTGGGCTAGTTGGTTCATTATGATCTAAAGAACTTAAAAGCACAAAAGAAAAAAGCACGGACAAAGAAGAGACACATATAACACGGACTGGCACTTCCTTCGACGATTTGCGAACTAGTTTACAGAATGCTGTAATGTAAGTTGTGCTTAAGTTAAAGCAAAAACAATATGAATAAAAATTAACGAGTAACGTAATTTGATGGACTATGCCGTACAATAGTAAAGGAGATGCCAAACTCATTAGACTAGTGGTTCTCAAATGAGGGTCCGCGAAGCCCAGCCTCATCAGTCAACCCCGGCAATAAAAGTTGTCTTTTCTTTATTTGAGAAGAAACGTTCCAATTTTCGTCTTGAGTTTTCTCGTGTATATGTCAATAAGAGAAGTCTACTTCACACTAGTACTTAGTTATATTCATTTATTAAATCACTATCATAATTAACCTATACCTTCCTTTCCCCTCACCACGAACGGGGTCCTCCATCATCTCCGCCGATCCACAAGGGGTCCGCGAAACATCGATGGTTGAGAACCACTGCGTTAGACGTTTAGAAGTCTAAAGTGCACCTTAGTGCGTTACTGAAGAAAGGAACGCGGTACAAGTAACGTCGTTAATTGCAACGTGTTACTCGCTGCACTGCCTGACCCCGCCTCTCTGCGCGCGGCAATGTACGAAAGTCTGATCTCGTGGTGAAAGATAGGCGCGCCACCGGTTCAACGAGCTCCTCGCTTCCACGGCCTTGTCGGTTTAGGTGTGAACGGGGTAGTGTGAATGACCATTCAGCCGGGAGAAGCCACAGTGCGTAGCTTTCCTGCCCCCTCCCCTTCTCTGTTCGTATCACGAAGAGCAATGAACAGCGATTTGATTGATACAATGTTTTTTTGTTGGAAAGTTTTGGGATTGTTGTGGCTGTACAAACAGTGAACATTATGCCGATCTAAAAAAAAAAGAACAAAAATGTGTTATAATTTTTTCCTTGATTTTTTTTTTTGTTGAGAAATTTAAGGATGACGATGGTTTACCACTGAGATCGACATTTGCGTCACTCGGCCATAAAATACATCTAACGGCGCCGTTTCCTTTGCCTTTTTTTTTCCTCCACTTTCTTTGCGGTATGTGGCCCTGAGAACAATTATTAATAGCGCCGCGATATCTTCCTGTCAAGAGAATTGCGTCATTCTCGTTTTTCTTTCCCCGGCAGTCGCATGCAGCGCTTCCAAATTACCACTTCATTATCACTTCGTTATCACGTCTTCCTACTTCGTTGCTTCATTTATCTCACCACCTTTCCCTGCGCTGCGTGCGAAGTTTCCCCGTTTCCTCAGCATGTCGCCGACCTGTCAATTCATTTCGATTCATTCACTTTTTTTTTCCTACCATCCTATTATAACTTCCTTTCTCTCCTCTCTCTCTCTCTCTCCCTTTCCCTCTCTCTCTCTCGACGTATGTGGAGTGCAGCAGGTTCTTCTGCTTCTTACACAGGCGTTGCGATGATGACAGAATGCCGAGCTCTTATTGGCTGATTGCAAAAAAATAGTGGGTACACCTCAAGGCATCTAGCATTGAGGTCTACCCACTATCCTTTCAATCAAAGCCAATCAGAGCTCGGCGTCGTTCTGACGTCACCGACAACCCCTGCAATAGAAGCAGACGACTTGCTCTCCTCGTATCACCGGCTAAACTAATCACGCGAAGTGAAAGTCCCGTTATCCTGCGCGTCTTTTTGCTCGAACCGGAACCGGATCGAGGTTCCGGTTCGACTAGGTTCGACATTTTGGAACTTTTAACGCAAAGTTGGACAAAAGTTCGACCGAAGTTCGACTTGTGTGCGCATGCACGAAAGTTCGAGAACGAGCTGACGCCACGTGGCAGGGGAAAAGTGTAATAATTGTTGGGTACATTTGGGTTCCTTGTTTCGCGTTAAAAAACCAACTAAAGCGTTGAAATGTGCATAATTTTATTTTGAGTTGAAAAAAGAAGTATATATTTGATGCCGGCTGCTGGAAGAGAGGGATTTATATTGAGCCAATGTGGGTAGTCATTTTATAAAATCTAAAATAAACTAGTTCATAAATTACCTTCCTTTCCAAAAAATTTGAAACATTTTTTTTTTACGAAGTCGCGCAACAGTGTTCGTAAGTCAAATTTCGTTAGTCACAACAGTTCGAACATTCGCCGAACCAGTCGTATGTCCGGTCCGACAAAGTTCGCCACATTCCTACTCTCACTCACTGTCCAAAACAAACAGACAAAAAAAAACTAAGAAGTACGCGTTATAATTATAGACGTTTTCTGTTTCCTGTCGTTCTCAGTCACATGGGTTCCGTATCGGGCATGCGGGACGAAAAAATAATAAAACGTTTCAACCTGGATTATGCGAGAAAATATAGGTGAGGCAAAACAAGAATGTGACACTCACGCATTTTTCGTAAACACCTTCCAGCGGCGTGGAGAGATCGAAACGATGTTTTACCGCATACCAGAAGGAACGACATTCGAGATGGCTGCGGCCTTGTGAAGAAGGTGTATAAGTCACTCGCGCTTCTTTCAAACATACGCAACAACACTACTAACCCCGCCCCGCACGGCTTCGCCGAACTGTCCGCGTGCGTGTGTGTGTGCATGTACACAGTAGCCAATTCTAAGCACGTCGGGCCTATCTATACGCGAACTAGGTACCCCGGTCGTCGACAGCCCCTGGTTTTACTCTGAAGGTTATACCGCTCCACACGCGTCAAAACACCCCCACCCCCTCCATTTTCACTGCCACTCTGTACAGCCCCTTTTCTAGTTTTCTCTCTCCCTCTCTCTTTATAACTTTCACGCCCCCCTTTCTTACTCTGTCACTTTGTCTTACTAGTAAAGCCCTTCCTTCTGTTCGTATTACTCTATTGCGGTCGCTTTTTCCGCCCATCTCTGTCATCTATATTTCTCTTCTTGCCCTTATACCCCGTTATTCGTTTTTATTTTTTTTTCTCTGTTACTCAACCGCTCATTTCCATCTCTCATCTCCTGGTAGGATTTCTTTTTTTTTTTTTTGCCGCTTAATTTAAGTGTTAGCCTCCTTCTCTAACTCGCTCTCTCATTCCTTGTCTTTTTAGTTTACGCTACCTGTCTCCCCACATGCGTTTTGTTGGAGGTCTGTCAATATTCCCTTTTTTGTTGCCCTTCTTCCCACTCTTTCTGCTCAGTATTTTTTTTGTCTCTCTTTTCGGTCCCTACGATTATGCTTCACCTGTGGTGTTTGGTTTCCACCTCGTTATCCCCTTCTAAGTTCTTATCTACCCTTTAGGGCCCGTTCAATGCCCATTGACGCGCTTGCGTTTGCTTACGACGACCGACTTCTTGTGATCTCTTTCGACGGTGGATCACACTGGCACGCTGGCGCCATCTGTGATGTGACCCTTGAATTGCATCTCATTAGAGCGAAGGTTTCTGCGCTATTTGAGTGATGAAACGTACGATCTACGAGAAATGGTCGTTTCTAACATTGTCGAAAGTTGTTCGAGCCAAGCTAAAAATAATGATGCGCGCGCAAAAAAAAAAAAAAGGAAGCATACGGAAATGTCAAGTCACGTGTTCCACAGCTACCGTATAGGTGGCGCCGGTGTGACCTGTGGTCGTAGGAGATTTTAAGAGGTTTTAAGGCACTTGGTCGTAACTAGTCACAAGTGTCTGAAGCAGCCTTTACAGTCCGTTTCTCGGCATGCCTGGCCTCTGCAAGAGTTGAAAGAAAGACCCGGATCGAACAATGACGCGTGGTATGTTGTGTCAGAATCATTTTTGAGCCGTCATGAGCTTGTCACACGTAAGGTATTGGGGTCACGCATACAAGGAAATCCAACGGGGAAACTAAAACAGTTGTTGTTTATCTTTCTTCTTTCTTTCTTTTTCTCACGCGCGCGCCTACTCTGGCTAGGGATTTACGAACCTGCCAAGGTTCCAGTTCGACTGAGTTCGACTTTTTAGGACCTCTAACGTAAAGTTCGACAAGTTCGACTAAAGGCTGGAACCACATAATGCGAAAAATAAAAATAAAAAAAATGGAGTGAGAATAGGACGGAAATCAGACCATCCGAAAACCGTTGTAAGCGATTTTCGGAAGACGAGCCACACGACGAACAAGGGGACAGAGGTCAAACACAAATCTCCAAACACCTTGTTTGGAGATTTGTTCCCCTTCTCCGGGGATTATTATCGTTATTCTAGTCCAGCTCGCTTGCACCTTTGCATTAATTACATTAGCTCCAACATGAGGTTTTGTTTTCTTTTCCTTGCACGGAAATTGCACTGTTTTACGTTTTCTCGGGGCCGAGCCGTCCGACAAATATCTGCCGCTGCAGATCTCTCGAATCGTTTCCGAATTTTCGCAAAAGGGGAGGAGCCTATAGCTGCCGTCCGAATTTCGTTCGCGGTTTCCGCAGTATATTCGGTCGTTTTTCGCATCATCTATTCCAGCACTAATGATTTGACCTTCCTTTGTGCGCATGCGCGAAAGTTCAAGAACGAGCTGACGGCAGCTGTGCTGAGGAAAAGTGCAATATTTATCGAGTTTATTGTTTCACCGTTTCAAATAATTAAGCAAACTAAAGTATTAAAAGGACGCATGTTTGCTCGAAAACAGTTTACATATGCTGGTAATTATTTTATAAAATGAGAAACATAAGCACCTTTACATAATTTATCAGGCAACACTGCTCCCCTTGTCGAACTTTGTCGAATTTGCTGAGTTTGAAGGATCCGCGAAACCAGTCGATCTTCGGATTCGACGAAAGCTCGGGACGCCCCTATAACTCTTGGCTTTTGCGTTTTTCCCTTCATCTCGCTTTCCGTTTCCTCCGAGTATTGCCACGAAGCCGCGCGTTTTCAGGTTCTCCCAGTGCTCCGCGCCGATAAAACCTGAAGGGCGCGTCATCATGCAGCGCCGCGATGCCGCGCGCGAAAGCCACTCAAATTGCGCGTCAGGGCGCGAGAAAAATGAGCATCATAACGATCCAGCCGCGCGATAGAAAGATTTGCCCGGCGCGACCAAACAAGTCTAGACGGCATTTCTCAAAAGGTCACCAAACTGACCCAAAACAAGCAACTTGTTTTTTTCCCGTTCTTGCTTGTCGTTGTTGTTGTCGTAGAGCTATCAGGTTGGAACTAAAACTTACGCCTCCTCGTGTGCTGGTGGTGAAAGTCCTTTTGGGTCATTCTAATTGTTCTTACGGAGAAAAACAACGTTTTGTGGTGCAAAATGTTTGCCGAAGAAAGTTACGCTATCAGCGATCAAGGCCCGTGAACGTCCTCGCGTTTTCTCTCCACGGAGCGCCATCACATGTCGGATGGCGCCAATTCAACAATTAAACCCGAGCCTGATTCAGCGTCCTTCGACGCGCTGATTGGACACGGGGTTCAGCCGAATGCTGAAGCAGTCAGTACTCGTACCTAACCTTGATCTTCGGTCGATCTCAACGTGATGACGTTAAAATTCTAGGGCACAGGCTTGATTCTATTCTTGCGTTCATCTTTGAAACTCACTTTCATAAAACGCTTGTACGGTCAAAGCTTGAATACGCGTCGTCCATCTGGGACCCGAGCCTTCTAAATGTGGTGAGCCCCCTGAAGCTGTTCAAAATCGTTCCGCTCGCTTCGTCCTCGGTAATTATCAACGCGCCGCAAGTGCCACCTCTTATGAAATCTAGCCTATTTTCCCCTGGTCTTGCCTCACGCCGAAAGGCAGCCCGTTTGTGTCTCTTCCACAGAATACTTTCACACCATATTTCTCACTTCCTTTCCGTAAAATACTTCATGGGTGGTGTTGACTCGGTATAGCGAGGCCACCGGAATGACCGCCGATGTCTGACGTCGGTGCAGGTCATGCATACGCCAACGCCCTTGCTTGCTAAAGAAGTGGGCTTTGCCCGTATTCGAGGTGTGAGCATTGCGCTTGCGCAGGAGCTAGTTTCTGTGGGAGGTGAAGCGGACGGGCATGGGCCGTGCCGTCAGTACTGCCACCGCGGCGGCATGTGACGTCAACGAGACGCATTGACCTATACCTGGTTCGTCTTGCTCGCGCGCGCCTACAACGAAGTACAACGAGCTTACTAACGCCCTCCTTTTTTTTCTTCTACTCTTTTTTTGCCCCCTGGCGGATGTAGATGGCATCTGTGAGGGTCTAAGTATAGACGTAGCTTTGCAAACTGCTGCTGGTGTAAACGTTTCAAGTGATCGGTTCGCAGTGATCGCGATCGGACCAGTCGTGTAGTGTGAGGATTTTGTTTTTTCCCTGTCCACGGAATCAAGGAAGCTAGTGAAACCGTTCCAAGTAAGTTTTATTTATGGAGACCTTTTTGTTTGTTAGTGTTTGTTGCGTGTGTGTTATGTGTGTCTTTTTAAAAGACTACGCAAAGAACGCCAACTACTTTTTTTTTTCGAAGCTTCCAGGAAATGCGAAAGAAGGCTCTTGGCTGTTTAACGATGTCCAAGACAGATTCTTCAGTTCCTGTTGTGGCACGCCGCTTTGTTTGCCCGGCCCCGGCCTCGTATTGTGGCCCGGCCTTCGCCTCCTTTTTTTGGGTCACGTTATTTCCTCGCATCTGTCCCGCGATTGCGTGCTGTCGACATCGGGCATTGTAGGAATGGCATCATCGTGTGGAGAAGAATACTGAAGCACAATCAAATGCGTAATCGAAACGCATTATTTGGTAGATGGCTGTAAGGAAAGCAAAAAATGTAAAGTGTGATGGGGACACTATACCTTCGAAACAGATGCACGTTAACTAGCAGGACCAGAGCGATCTACTAACACCACAGTAACACGGGCACGCTTAACGGCAGTTGCGTGTTACTGGGGTCAGACTTAAATGGGGTTAAGTGTTCCCTGTGTATACTTGGCGACAACTGCTAAACACAAGCTTAAGCGTAGCTGCGGTTTAGGATGCCCGTCGGGCACCCTTAACCGCAGTTGAGTCCGATGTTAGTCACACTTAACTCCGGTTAAGGGTGCCCGTTTAACTAGAGGTATAACTCTATCAAGGCTAAGTGCTCCAGCAACGTGTAGTTTGCCTTTTTGTTTCGTGCAAGCGGGCTTTGACTTTAAATCTGGACGAGTCGGTGTACCGAGAAAGAAAATTAAGCGTTGTGAATGTTAATAGGACGAAATGTCGGTTTTCGTCTTGAGATAGGGCGACACTGGTTGAACGCTCGAAGGAGATAGAGATAGAGAGAGAGAGGAGGGAGGGAGATAGAAAGGGGGAAAAAAAAGGAAACATAGAACTTAACTTGAGTCATTGTCCCGGTTGGCCACCGTGTTCTGGCGAAGTACAACTTAGCCAGTGCAGTACGACTGAGAGTCCGGGCTTTTTATAGTAAAGACTGGAACTGCGCAGGCGAGCTGTTGGTAGCTAATCATGTCGTTTAACACCTGAAAGCTGAAGCTGTGGTGCAGAAAAAAAAAACTTTTCTTGTGAACGTGTAGTTTTTTGTATTTGAAAGTGCTTTCAACAAAGGACATCTCTGCGTAGAAGTTGCTTGAGAGTGGCTGTATGGGTATACGAGGCACGTAGCCAGAAGTTTGTTTCGGGGGGGGGGGGGGGGGCGCCCATGACAAAATGTTGTATGAGGGGGAGGGGGGAGAGGAGGCCCCCAGCAAAATGGAAGATTTCGGGAGGGGGGGGAGGGCCCAGGCCCCATGGGCCTCCCCCTCTGGATACGTGCCTGGGTTATACATAGGGTGCTTGAAAAATAAACCAGTTAGCTGACTTCGAGAATTACCCATCTGTACCAGTTCGTTCGACTAAAGTTTTTTTTCTTCTTTTTACGTGCATTATGCAGCAGTAGTGATTACATGACGGCACGTCATCTACTCACACACGCTGTGTTTGCCGTAGATTAGGAGAGAAGGGGGGGGGGGGGGGGGTTAGAGACCCCCTTTCTTTAAGGGGCATGCCATTTAGTGGCGGCTCCGCCAATTATCCGAATGTGCCGTTGTCGGGGCACGTTCGATACGGAGGAACTCGGTTCAGCTTGTATCGAAAGCGAGTGGTGCGTCGGCGTTTTGGCGAGGATTCGGACCCAGTCACTCGCTTTCTGGCCAAGAAATGGCGACCGCCAGTGTTGCTCGATGAACCTTTAAAAAGGGTCCATTAGGTCGGTGTCATCGAAAGATATGTTGCCAACGCTGTGCCCCGAGAGACGATCTAAGCTAGGCGGCGCAAGCTACCGCCCTTTATAAAAGGTACAGCCATTAGCATCCATCCAGAATCCATAGCTTGGTTTTTTTGTTTGCTTTGTAACATCAGTGTGATGTTGCATCACAGTGTCACGTGACCAGATCATGTGACGTCACGGTGTCACATCAACACCTTCGGTTGAAGTTTGGCGGAACGTAAGTCCGCTAAGTATTAACACGGCGGCGTAACTTAACTGTATACCGGAGTGTGTGTGCAGCATTTCGACTGTTAGCGCAGTTCATTTGCAAAACTCGGCAAGGGACCGGCATTTTTTTCTTCTTTCCTGTCAACGTGCCATTCGCAACTGGCTAACTCTTTCTGTCTGGAATCCGTCGCACCAAGCCTTTCTGGCTGGCGTGTCCAGCGCTCGAGGACGTACGGCGTTTCCTCGATTCAACAATGCGGTCACGACCGAAACGGACGCCTTAACCGTTAGCGATGTCGGTGGCAGGTTCAAAGGTGCGCGGCCGTTGTTTCACAGAAATCCGCGGCGTCCGGACAGGCTCGGAATATAAATGTACCTTTTTCCCGAACGGCCGATCCGACGTGGAACGGCTGGGAGGCTACGTTGTCATCCCAGCCAATCCAGCCCCGTGAACGTATCACTTAGCGACCTGTCCCTCCGCGTAGGTCACCTTGACACACGGCATCGGATTGGCTGGTGTGGTTCGTAGCTTCCGCTGCGGTCCATCGCAAGGTAAAACGGAGCGTAGAAACTCGCGATGCTTTACGATCACGTTCGGTGTCTCGAAGGTTGATTGTTGTAGTCGGTTGGATGGCCGAAGCCGCAAGCCGGCTTAACTCGGGCTACGGTTGGTGTGACCTCCGTGGCTAAGGTACACGTAAAACGCACTTTGGGGTTTTGTCTTTTGTTGCGCTTCAAAGTTTCCGCGATACTAAAAGAGCTCCAAAGTGCGAACCTTTGCAGAAGCAGCAGACGAGATGAAAGCTGGCCTGTGGTATCCGAACCCAATACTAGCACCGGAACTATATGATACGATTTATTTCGCCGTGTCTCAACAGTGGCGCATGAAACCAAGTTCCATTAAAGTAGAGAATGTAAACATTCAGAAACGACTTCTGAGACATGTGACCAAGCAAGCCCCTCGGCTTTTTGATGACGCACCGACGAACTCGAGAGGCTCATTTACCGAAGGACAACGCGATTAATTAATCAGTATAGGTATAGAATGTTCCTGGGAATCTTTGGGCATACGTTCGTGCCGCATTCGCGTACGATAAGGGCGTGTGTGTTTTTGTTTCGTTTTTCGCTGGCGCAAGCAGAAGGGATCGGTCGGTCGAAAGAGCCCGCGGTGC
The DNA here is from genome assembly GCA_037355805.1 of Ixodes ricinus. Classification (NCBI taxonomy): domain Eukaryota; kingdom Metazoa; phylum Arthropoda; class Arachnida; order Ixodida; family Ixodidae; genus Ixodes; species Ixodes ricinus. The sequence goes on from JAZHYW010004965.1 coordinate 29,060, forward strand.
CACGGTGTCGGACCCATGCGCCGAGAAAGTGCGGGAGAGGTCGAGACGTCGGAACGGGCCGAGCTCTGGTTGGAACGATTAGTGGAGATAAAGCTAGCTGCATTTGCGCTCGTCGAACGGGATAGAACGCGGATCGCCGGCGTTTGGCTCTCGCATTCGAACTTGTTCGACGAGTGCAGTGGACACCAAGGCAGCTATAGCTTTAGGCCTATACCCACTCATCATTCCGATCAGAGCTCGGCGTCTCCTCCTGTGCCTCAGTTTTGGCAGCTGTGGAATCTCTGCACAGTGACAGATGAAAGCGCCACAGAAGAAGGTGATGAGCGCAGTGACGTTGCACTTTCGACGCTGTCTGATTGGCTCCTTGGCCGCGCTCCTGCACCTTCCACGATGGCAGCTGTTCCGCCACTGTTCCCATTATGAGAGGTTCGGACCCTTCTAATAATCGGCACGTGACTTTCGTCTCTTCCACCTTGAAGACAAGGCCCTTTTCTCCAAACGTCATCACTATAACGGATCTTCGCAGCGCCTCTTGGCTGGCGTGAGCGTAGATCACGCAGATACTGCAGATTGCGCTCAACGTCGGAGTATTACAGAGCCTTTTTAAAGCGTCTCCTGAACGAGCGCGGCGTTAGCGCGCGGCATCGTCGAGATGAACCCCCTTCTGCCGCTTTGCGGCCACTCTCGTCGACCTTGAGCGTCTTTGCCGCTTGGGGATTCACTCACTGGTGGGAAGTACTTTAAGTATAGCTTAAAGTACTTCTTCAACTGAGTAAGTACTTAAATTATCCTTTTCTGGTACTTTCCGAGGAAAGTAAAACTCCCGACTTCAAAGTATACATCCCCCGAATTCGGTCTCAATAAATTTGTATCACAAAGTGATGCTTTGCCAACTCGGAAGAAATACTGGGCGGGAGTATATTTTACTCTCGCCAGAAACACGAGCAAACGACGCATCGCGTACCAGTTATTTGCAGAAACCACAGGGGTGATTATCTATGAATGCGATAGCATTTATCGTCGCACACTGCCAAGTTTAGCGGGAAATAAAATTGGTGCATAGGTCGTGACGTTACGGAGGACGACGCTTGCGAAAAGCAGACAGCACAAGGTTCTTTGTCTAGAAAATCTCTGGGGTGTCGCTGGGACAGTCGGCTGCTTTGTCAACGAGAGACATCACTCCTGTCTGTTCATTTAGACTTCTTTTTTTTTTTTTGTCCCAAAATGGCAAAATATTGTTCCCACCCTCCGTTGGCCCTCGTCCTTTCGGGGGTGGGCTATGTGGCCCCCACACTCGGAATGAGTTGAAAGGTCACAATAAAAGATTGTGTTAGAACGTACTTGTACTTCACTTTGAAAGTACATTGTATTTATATTACTTTGAAGTACATTGCGCCCGGTACACTTCCTACTTTACACAAAGTACGCAACCTCTCATTTACTTTGTACTTGAAGTACTTTTTCCATGTACCAACACTAGATTCACTAATGATGACGTCAAGTGCAGGCCTTGTCTTCTAGGTGGTATAGGTGGAACGTGTGCTGCTTCGTACACTTGGGACTCCTTGCGGCTGTGTAACTTAATATTTCTGACACTAGCGCCTCTATCGGGGAACCGTTGAACCCTGGGCATTTCCTTCTTTTTTCTATTTTTCTCGCGCATCAATCTTTTCCTGCCCTTCAAAAAAAAGAAGAAAAAAAAACTTATTTGGCAATGTTATAAACGATCTTTTCTGATAGGACAGTACGTGCATTTTTTATCTCGCGAATACCGCCAAGCCTTCGCTTTAGTGAAATGCCAGTTCTGTGGTCACCTCATAGATGGCGCCAGCGTACATATGCTCCTAAGAGATTCCAGGAACTCAGTCCTTAGCACGCGCAAGTGTGTGAACGTTTTAAGCCGAAACCAGCGAGCAGGTATATATATATTAGGAAGAAATCATAAACAGATGGGGGAAAACGGGACGACACGGGCATCGTCCATCTTGGGCCGCCTGTTGGTTCTTCTTGACTGCCCAGCACACGTTCCGGGCAGTTCATTTGGGCAGAAAGGAGACGCGGCCACTTGTTCGGCCGACCTCATCCAAGGCAGCTTCGAATTGGGACCGATTTGGCGTGTGCCGTGCTGCGCTGGCAGTGCACTCTTCATTCTTGGGAAATGTGGATTATGATGATAATGATGATGATGCCTTTGCGATCGCGTTTTGGTCGTGAGAAGAACAAGAAATATTTGGGGTCGTTTTACGTGGTATGGTTTCAGCGCGCGTTTGGTTCGTATAGAGGGCACTTCCGGATCAGATTGGTTCAGAGCCGTTTATACTGAGAGAGTTTGGCCTTCTTAAGGAGATTTTGACAGCCTGGCAACCACAGCAGCGTAGTCTGACAACCGGGGATGACTACTTCCGTCCGCCATATTGTGGCTCTGACTCATAGGAACTCTACGCGATTTCTCAGGAATGAACAAGACAAAGAAGTAACGCCATATTGTGTTACCGCGAAATCCGCTTGTTCTAGCGGCCAACAAGCTCCGCCCATTGGCCAAACTCTCTCAGTATAAACGGCTCTGGATTGGTTCAGTAACTGCACGAGGTAAAAGCAAAAAATGGTCACGCTGAAAACACAGTCCATGCGCGCTAACCATATACGCAGAATGACGTCAATAACTTGCGGCTACATATCCAAGTTGGGCGAAGCTTGACAGACGTTTTGCAGAAATGACTGAGAAACGCCAAGATGCGGGCTGGGATTGCTGGCTGCAGGATTGCAGGCTGGCCTCTTCGTTAAAGGGGAACTCTGGTCAAAAGTCCACACTAAAATAAATGACTGACACGATTTACGGAGACTAAACACGAGCGTTAATAAGAAACCGCGATCCACTCTAAAACCGATGTTAGAAATGCGACTACCAACTTCTCAGTGGGCATTCAGCGGGTTGGCTCTTTGTCAAGCAACCTTGTGCCCCGATGTCATGTTCGGACTCAAGGAGGTTTCGATCTTGTTCGTACTGCCACTTCTTTCGCCGTGTTTTTCTGCTGCCTTTTTCAGCCGTCGCAGCGGACGATTTCTGCTCGTCATGTGACGTTTTAGTGGCCGTATAATTTGTAAGTGCTCCTCGGCAGTCGCGCACGAAGATTGTTGACTCCCTGCTCGCTCAAGCGCGTCGTGGTGCCGATGGTGGCCTTCACTGGCGGGTTGAATCCGTTTCTGCACAGCGCGAGCTTACGATTAGCTTCTACGGCGCTTCTGCAACATGCATTGCACACCACCAAGATGTGTAGTTCTCAGGAGGCAAACGGAGCTCGTTCTCAGCCCACGCTGAGCCTGCGGTCATCATGAGCCCGAGTAATCGCAAACCCTTTAAAGGGGCGATGCAACAATTTTTGTACTTTGCGCAAATGCCGCTTAGAACGGATCCCTGACGTTAATGACCTATGAAACACGCGTTCGTTTTTCACCCCACGCAATAGAAGTCCCAGAAAAGAATTAAAGAAAAACGAGCAGCATTCACCCCCTCAACTCGCAGCCAGAGCAAGCGGCCACGTGACCTGGAACCGATTATATGCCGCCAATGTTGATCATAGCCACGTGCTGGGGTTGGCAAAGCACAGGACACGCGCTGAGTTCCAGACATTGTTATGGCTCGGCTATTGTCGTCGTTGCAGCGATTGGACACGGGCCACTACCCGAATGCTTCTCGAGCTAGTAATTATCACGAGCCCAAATCGAGTGCCCACGCAATGCTCGGGTCCAATCTATGAACCGCATTCAAATATCGTCATTGGGGTGTACGGCGATCCCCACGTTACGTCATCAAATTTTGCAAAGGAGAGATTGCAATGAAAATGATCGCTTTTGTCCTTGAAATTACACCGCAACAAAGGAGTTTCTCGGCCAGTGGCGTTGCGTGCGAGTATCCTTGAGTCCCACTAGTGCCAGTAAGCTCGTGTAAAGTGAAAACATTCCAACTGAATATCGTTGCACAGCTCCTTTAAAGGGGCGATGCAACAATTTTTGTACTTGGCGCAAATGCCGCTTAGAACGAATCCCTGACGTTAATGACCTATGAAACACGCGTTCGTTTTTCGCCCCACGCATTAGAAGTCCCAGAAAAAATTAAAGAAAAACGAGCATCGTTCACCCCCTCAACTCGCAGCCAGAACAAGCGGCCACGTGATCTGGAGCCGATTATATGCCGCCAATGTTGATCATAGCCACGCGCTGGGGTTGGCAAAGCACAGGACACGCGCTGAGTTCCAGACATTGTTATGGCTCGGCTATTGTCGTCGTTGCAGCCACTGGACACGGGCCACTACCCCGAATGCTTCTCGAGCTAGTAATTATCACGAGCCCAAATCGAGTGCCCACGCAATGCTCGGGTCCAATCTATGAACCGCATTAAAATATCGTCATATGGGTGTACTGCGATCCCCACGTTACGTCATCAAATTTTGCAAAGAGAGATTGAATGAAAATGATCGCGTTTGTCCTTGAAATTACACCGCAACAAAGGACTTTCTTGGCCATTGGCTTTGCGTGTGAGTATCCTTGAGTCCCACTAGGGCCAGTAAGCTCGTGCAAAGTGAAAAACCTTCCAGTTGAATATCGTTGCACCGCTCCTTTAATCGATTCATTCATCGATTAATCTGTTTCGTTCATGCCCATGCATGGTAGTTACAAAAAAAATCAAAATATATATATTTTTTTGTTGCCTTTGTTTTATATGTGATGAACTGCGCGATGTACAATTTCGGATTTTAACTGAACTTTGATCTGTGAACCGACCAACCGGTTAAAAATTTCATCGCGATGAAAGCATTAATGGATTCATCGGTAGGTTAATCGATCAAGCGCCCAGCCCTGATTAATATTTGCTACAGGTGTTTCACATCTACAATGTAAAGTAGTAAAACCACCGTAGCATCTTCTTTGACCGATCGAAACTGCTCGCATGCGACTAGGCCAGTCGTATACGTTTTTGCGGTACCACGACGCGAACTTTTGCATCACAAGATGGCCATGCAGCCAAGCACCAGGATTGCCATCATTTTCAAGCCGGTAGTTCTGGCTTCGCCGTAGACGCCCGAAACAAAACTTTTAAGATAAAATATCTTAAAAACTACACGAGGCATCGAAAAAAAAAAAGTGACACCTCGTCATTTTTTTTTTTTGTCGTGACCCTATAAATTAAGAAAATTGACCGGAGCTTCCTTCGGTAAGCTGTGTGCAATCCGTTAGTTTCCTAAAGCCGGAGTCACACTGCTTGAAAGGCAGTCCTGCAAACACGAGTCGCCGCATTGTCCCTGGTTCGAATGCCGCCTGCCAAGGTTTCCGAGCTCGTGGCCGTTCGGCATTCGAAGTACGGATTTCGTGGTGTCTCGTGTTCGAATCTGTATGCAGGCTGTTTTTTTGTTATGATGTTGTATAAGCAGCAAAATGTTTAGCTGGGCTTGTTGGTTCATGACTGGAAATGAGCGCCAAGGGAACGGGGACAGGTGAAGAAGTGGACGACAACACGGGGCGCACTCGCAACAGAAGTTTATCAGAAAACACACATGCTTAAATACCTAAAATAAACCGTAGTCACTTCCAGCGTCCCCCCTTCTATTTTCTAAATATAGAAGTTCTTTATCTGATAAGGCCACTGACGGCTCGCTGCTACAGATATCAGCCCCTCTTGTTTTGATGATGAATGCTTCGTGAATCTGGGGCGACACAGCAAAAAAACAACCAGAGAGATTCACGAAGCATTCATCATCAAAACAAGAGGGGCTGATATCTGTAGCAGCGAGCCGTCAGTGGCCTTATCAGATAAAGAACTTCTATATTTAGAAATAGAGAGGGGGACGCTGGAAGTGACTACAGTTTATTTGAGGTATTTAAGCGTGTGTGTTTTCTAATAAACTTTCTGGGGGAGGAAGTGGCCGAGTGGGCCAACGCGTCTCAGCTCGGAGCGTGGAGGGAAAGCTTGCGCTGGGAACCTCCTGGGTTCGAATCCCCACCGCCCCCGCCCGTTTCGATCTGGATGAGTTTCGTACCGGCACGCGTTCGTGTGATCACTACTGCGTGATGCACGTTAAAAACCCCAGGTTAGCGGTTGTACCGCACTGGCTAAATTTCTCATCTACAGCTAAGAGACCGATTACCGGTTGAGGCGCATCTCCATCACGGCTGTCTAAACATACAGAGCAAACCAATTTTTAATAAACTTTCTGTTGCGAGTGCGCCCCGTGTTGTCGTCACTTCTTCACCTGTCCCCGTTCCTTTGGCGCTGATTTCCAGCGTATAAACAATGTGACCCCCCCCCCCCCGGCTTCAGTGCTTTCAAAATTGGCTACCTCAAAAGTGGCCACGTGCTGCTCGCGGAGCTACAACCCCGGCCTGCCCTTTCGTGTTTCAGTCATATTGCCAGAAGTCTCCCCGCAGTAATAGTTGCAATTACTAACACCGCTGATTTTAGAATTGCAATCACTAATTTAAGAAATTATGTTTCGTAGGAATTTTGTATGTTTGCCTTTTCATTGTTTTTACATATATATGTGTGTTTTACAGTGTCGTCTCTGTGCCACCTTCGGGTTCTGAGAGTAAATAAATGGAATGAATTACATCGGTCGACTGATTTACATATCAGTGGAGGACTCGAGACACGTGTTTGGCTCTCGAGACGAGGCGATGCCTTGATGTCGTCCGCATTATGCATGAGCCGGGATTAATCGGAGCCTATGCATACCCGGCCTGAAATGGGTCAAGGGACGGGGGTCGGCCGCCTATTCCACCGAAGGAGAGCGGGTAATGAGTGTGACGCATCGACGTATTCGGTTCAGGGGTAGCCTGGTTACTGAGGTGGTCACGTCATCGGGTGCAGTTGGTGCCATCATTTGACGCAGAGGCGGACGCACGTGTTACGGTGAGCTCGTCGTGCCGGCGTCGTATTGCTGTACATTATTCGATTAGGACTAATGAGTACGTGTGAGGCGCCTCAGCGCCAAAAAAGTGTTTGTTAGCACGACTGCGCGTGCCGCCGCGGTTTCAAGCTTTGGTAAAATGTCCTATACTACAAATGTCACTCCACCAAATAAACACAACGGGTGAAACGTGCTTTGCCGCTTGTTACCCCAACTGCGCATGAAGTGAGCTGACGAGCCTGAGGGATCCAAGATCTGCTCGGTCTGTCCCAGTCTGTCCCAACGTTGGTCTGTCCTACCCGTGACGTCACAAACGACGATGATGATAGCTAGAGAAGCGCCCTCTGTAGTTCGCGCACGCCGCCAGTAATGTGTCCCCTGGCCGTATAACTCACGCCGCACAAACCGCATAAATGTAGCGCTTTCACGATTTTTTTTAAAATTAGTGTCATTTTTAGAAGAAAAGATAGGAAAAAAAACGTGTATACATACAGGGTGTTTCTACGAAAGGTTGACAAATTCAACATTGCAAAAACTACGCATCGCACAAAAAAAAAAGTTGTGTCGTTTTGCGTTTAAGCCACGGTCCTATTTAGGAAAATTATTAAAGTTCGGGATAATTAAATTGTTTAATCGTTTTCGCGTAATTATTCTTTTTTTAATATTGAGTTCAAAGGCATGGTTTTCAATTTGGAAACTTGCTGAGCATCATCGAAAAACACAAAACAAAAATATTGGAGTACGATAGGAGGCACGCGCTGCATTTTGCGGTCTTCTGAAGAACCGCACAACTTCGACGGGATTTTAAGTTTCGGTTTGCAATCGCAGCGCTTCTCAGCATCGGCGGTACCGCGCCCCGTGGAGAAATAGTGCAACCAGCACATGCTTCGCTGTCGTCGCGCAGCGCAGCAGAGGCAGATTGCTGCACTATTTGCACAGCGATGGCAAAGTTGGAAGCGTTCAATAAACTTTAGTTGCCAGTTAGCGCTCGTCCCTCGTGCTTCTTCGTCTTTTTGTCCCGTCTTTTTTTGCGCTGTCTTTAATACGAATGTCAATTACCAACTTGCCCAGCAGACCAAGCTTTTACTTTTTGCCCTATATATATGGTGTCCGGAAGCTCAGGCCATATCGGTTTCTATTGTCGCGCACTGTTTTAAGCGACTCTGGAGGAGGGAAAACCGTCTCCATGCGATTTCAGGTATGTCTTCAGATAACTGGCATAAATGATTTTAAACACCTAGCTTCAGTGACTCTATAGCCTCAGCTATCTCGGCGACCTCAGCTATACAGTGTACCGGAGCAAACTGCGCCCGTTGATAGAACACTACTGCCACGAAGAAGGGCTTTCCGCTTCGTGATTGGACGATCCGCGACGGTGCCGGGCAATGCTGCGCTCGGGGGAGCGGTGAAAAACCATCAAGCACTCTGCGGGCGAGACGGATGGGGGAGGGGACACTGCCCGGAGCAGCAGCTAGGACGCTCGGATTCAGACGAGCCGAGATTTGATAAAAGTCGTGCGTGCTCCCGGCCACTAGCTGTTTTCGTTATGCTTTTGCTTCCTCTGCCTTTTTCTTCTTTTTTTTTTTCCGGTTCTCCGTATAGATTTGTATATTACTGGCGATGGCGACGGACACTGGCAGTAACGCGCGTGTGTGGCGATTGTTCCCGCGTGCGTGCGGCAGGTTGGATTGCCCGTATCGTGGCCGGGTGCCGATTTATCTGCGTGTCTGGAAAACGAAACGACTCGGACGTACGGAACATCTGCGCCAGCCGCCGTGTTCGGAGGAATTCGTCGGGGATCGGCCTTACGTGATACGTGTTTTGCTGCCGGATTCCCGTACAATGTCGCTTATTGCGTTTTTTTTTCTTTCTTTTTCATTTCCTTGCGATCGTCCAGTTTCGTTTCACTATGGCGCCTAGAACGTATCTCCGACTGTTGTGTTTACCGCGTCCAAAAGAGTGGTCCCTCGATTTCCGCAAGATGACGTCATGCAAGTGTCATGCTGTCGCCGGTCGCGAACCTAGCGGCGTCCCGACAGCGGTGGTGAGTGTGGCAGAGGCCTGTTCTACTGCAGGTCGCTCTCTAGTGTGGCAGTCCACGGAAAGGTTGGGCAGCCAGGAGTTGGGGCGCCGTGATGACAGCAACACTCGCGTTCCCTCGTGCTTTTTTTTTTTTTTTGTGGGGGGGGGGGGAGGGGAGTTTCACGCCTAACCGCCAGGGTCGCGATATCCGACAGCGTGACACTCCGGCTCGTGTGACGTCATTTGTGGCCACTCGGGGACCATGCATGGGCGGAGGCTAAACAGGCGGAGAGACGCGTTTCCAGACTTCCGAGCTTTCCAGCGCTTACCACCACCCGGGCGAAAAAAAAATGCCGAGTCGGTGGAATTGTGCGCGCACGTGCGGCGGCGGCGATATTCCGCGCGAGGGAGCACTGCACGTGCTCAGAACGCCTTCACTGACAGAAACTCGGTGCGTGGCTTATTGCGTTCACGCTTCGTGATTGGCCGCTGCCTTCTGGTCGGCTAATGGCGCACTCTCATTGGACGCTCCGCATCCGACCAAACTGCGCCATTAGCCTATGCAATTCTTTATCCGGCGCGCTATTCGCGATCTCTACATTCAAAAGGGCTATCGAGAAAACGGCAAATGAAGCTGATGCCAATACGAACGTTCAAATTTTCCCTCTCTCTCCGTCAGGGTGACGTCACATGTTGCGTGTCTTCAGTTTTAAAACGCAGTAAGTATTTGTGCATCGAAAAGCCAAACTTAGGGGAAACCCTCCAATTTCTTTCCACCCGAGAAAGAGGGAGACCCTTCCCCTTTCTGTGGGGAGTAGCTCGGAGACCCGCTCCTGTGGGGAGAGGAGGAGAGAAGAGAGGGAATGGAGAGAAGGAAACTGGCAACAGGGAAAGGAAAAGGGAAAAGAAATTCATCTATTATGAAGCTCAATGCAGTGTGGAACTATAACAGATATGAACTGGTCAGAGGTATACGTATGGAAAGGAGTGATGGTACCAGGACTGTATTTTGGCAACGCAGTACTGTGCATGAAATCTGAGGTTCAATCAGGATTAGAAATTCGACAAAGAAGCGTAGGCAGATTGGCGCTGGGAGCACATGGAAAAACACCAAATGAGGGAGTACAGGGGGACATGGGATGGTCGTCTTTTGAGAGCAGGGAGGCAATTAGTAAGTTGAAATTCGAACAAAGGTTGACCGAAATGGATGATACGCGATGGGCACGGAAGGTATTCAAGTATTTATACATGAACAGTTTAAACACAAAACGGACAAACCGAACCCGAAAGCTCACATTTAAATATCTACACACTGGTGATGGGGCTGAACAGACTACTCAGTGAAAAAGGGGGTGGAAGAGGCAGAGAGGAAAATGTGGGAGGGGAGAATGCAGGAGAAATCAGCTTTAACAGTGTACAGGTCACGAAAGCAGGACATAAGAAAGGAAAAACTGTTTGACAATTCACTGGGAAGTGCTTTGCTGTTCGAGGCAAGAACGGGAGTTATGAGGACGAGGACGTGTAGGGCTACATTTCAGGAGACAGACACATTGTGTGCCGCCTGCCATAATGATAGCGAGACACTAGAGCACTTGGTTTTGAAGTGCACGTGGCTTCGCCCTGCCCTCCCTGAAGGGGTAACGGATTTGGCCGGGGCCCTGGGTTTCACTGGCGACGATGGAAGGACGGTAGAGAAAAGGGACTACAATGACAAAGACACGATTAGAAGATTGGTGAAAATTATCTAGGGAAAATTAAATGATGGACAACTAACTAGCGCAGCTGGGGACAGGCGGGACAGAGGAAGATTAATAATATAATAATAATAATAACTTTATTCAGACTCAGTAGTCTTGGCTGGTGGGGCAAAAGGCGATCTAACGCCGCCTGACGAGGCTCCACCAGCCGTGTACATCGTTCAGCAGCAGAGAAGGACAAAAAAAAAATATATATATATAAAAAAATTCAACAGCATTGAGACAATGATAGGACAAAGTCTAAAATGTTAGCGCTAGTGGTAATATAAATACACATAACACTCGGGTACCATCCAAGTCAAAAGTAATAATACATTCACATGAACATGAACACACGTCATACCATCTACGTCACAACCGTACAATCAACAATAGTAGAAAAAACACTAGTCAAAATTCAACAAGAAGTAAGCTCTCACACTCTTTTTAAAGGTATAAGGCGATACAGCATCTTTAACTATTTCTTCAATTTCCAAATACTTATTTAAAAATTCAGGAACTTGATGTGCTAATCTTTGTAAACCATAATTTGTTCGAGATTTCGGTGTCATATAATTTTGGTCCCTGAGATTATAAGGTGTACTTTTACGTTGATAGAGCTCGTAGAATGCCGCCTGGTCACTACTAATTTGTTTATATATTTCTACCGCAAGTTTAACATTGAAAAGTTGATCAATACGCAGTATTCGATACTTCGAAAAATAAGGGGCTGCATGCTCTTTGGACGATACGCTTTCAATGGTGCGTACAGCTTTTTTTGAATGGTAATGATTTTGTCAAGGTTGGTTTTTGTGGTTGAACCCCATACCAAAAGACAGTAATTAAGATGTGAGTTTATAAGGCTGTAATAAAGTTGGCACATAAGCCAGCTGGGAAGAAGAAACTTGACTCTATTTAGAATGCCAACTGAACTAGATATTTTAGAGCGCACATGGTTTACATGGCGTGTCCAATTTAATGTTTCGTCAAACCAAACCCCCAAGAACTTGTGCGAAGGTACTTGCTCTATTAATGAATTTAGAAATGTTATAGTCACAGGACTGGTCATCTTATTTCTGGGCTTGAAGATGATGTATTTTGTTTTACCTATGTTCAGTTCTATTTGATTTAATCGCAGCCATAATGATAATTGGTGCAGCCAAGCGTTCGCCGAGTTTTCAAGTTTTTCTAGGCTCTTGTAGGTGAAAAAAAAAAAAAAACATTAGTGTCATCGGCATATAGAATAATATTTGGAGTTGCTGGTATGTTGATTAGGTCATTTATGTATAAGATAAAAAGTAATGGCCCTAAAATTGACCCTTGTGGAACACCGTAATATATTTGCTTCAGCTCCGATTGAAAACCATTAATGAGTGAATATTGTAAACGATTAGATAAATAATTACGGATCAAGTCTAGTGCGATACCTCTTATACCGTATAATGGTAGTTTTTCAAGAAGAACATCGTGTTTAATAGAATCAAAAGCCTTTCTAAAATCCAAGAAAATTCCAATTGTATATAACTTCTTTTCAAAAGCATCACTTAATTTATTTTTTATGTTTAATAAGGCCATTTCGGTAGATCTGCGTTTTTGAAAGCCATACTGCTGTTTTGCAATTAAGTTCTTCTCTTCTATACTTCGTTTCAGCTTCCGTCCGAGCGCAGCCAAAGCTACGTGTGCCCGGAGCCAATCACACGCCGGTAATAGGTCACGCGATATCGCCTGCACTTTTGTATCACTCCGCTGCGCCGCTGGTCGTCCGCGCCGCCCGCGCTCGCCGAGTATTTCGTCTGCTACGGGTGTATCAACGGTATCGTCTGCTACAGGCTTAAAAATGCCCTTTCACGTTCTGAAATTTAGTCACAGGGGATGTCAGTACGTAGGCTGGCCGCTGGTGTCTGTGTCCGAGCTTTCCACCTTGTTCGGCATAGTTTCGAGATGTAAGGTTGCAAGGTGCCCGATGACCCGGCCGTTGATGTTTCCTTGTATTGTCTGGATATACCAGGGCTCGAGGCGCAGTCCTTTCCACCAGCTTCTCGGCGTTCAATGTGATCGGCAGGTAAAGGGGTGCCCTGATTTCGCCGCGTATCAGTCAATTGTAGTGGCCCGGACGCTTTTCTTGTTTACAACGCATTCGCGGTACGACGCGGCCGGAGTCTCCTGCCGAATTTGAAAGTAGACATTCATCACGACCGCTCGCGCCTGACGCCCAAACGTGACTTTGCGAAAGGACGTTTTGAAGCGACTCGGTGAGGAAAGCAGAAAGCACAGGATTCGGCCATTACGGGAACGAAATCACACAGAAGAACCGAGCGCTGCAGCCGTGTTGCCAGCGGATGTACGCGTTTTCACCAAACCACATGCATTTACATATATTAATAAAAACATAAACTTCAGATATTTAATTCCTTTCGTTGCAAATCATTCTCAGCTTTACACATCTGGAATGTTGTGCGAGCGTTTACGCACAAAACAGTTATTCTAAAAAGATTACTTTTGCGGACTACTTTGTGGTGCGTAGGAATGCTGTTCTCGAAGTTGCGAACCGTCGCTCAGCCTTTGACTGCGCTCGGACGGGAAGCTGAAACGAAGTATAGATAACAAATCAATTTGCTATTTATTACTTGTTCTAAGATTCGGAGCCACGTGGGACTCCCTCCCGCGTGGCTTTGACCCAAGATCTCAACCCTGTCTCCCAGTGGGTCCGGTGCTGGGGTAACGCCAAAAGGGTTTGACCAGAGGAAAATTGGCGACTCCCTCGCCGGGGGGAAGAGGCAGGGGGTGATGTTTTTAGTTTTTTTGCCCGATCCCCCAAAGGTCATCCTGGTGATATCCCACGCTGCCTGGCGATAGTTAGGGGGAGTTTTGGTCTTAAAAGGGCGGGAGGAATCACGTTTTTGTCTTCTTAGACTTTGGCTAGATGGCGCAAGTCTACCGCCCGTTACAAAGGGTGTAGCCATTAACATCCATCCATCCATCCAAAGGTTCTGTAGGTCGGCCTTTAATCGGCATTCATTTTGTACCATCAAACTTCTTCTAACATGTCGGGGGACAAGCCGTACCGCCCCCCAGGCAGGTAGCCAGGGGGGGGGGGGCATGGGGCCCGACCCCCGGAAATCTTCCATTTTGCTTGGACCTCCTCTTCCCCCTCCCCCTCATACAGCATTTTGTCATAAGCGCCCCCCCCCGTCCCCCCCCCCCCGAAACAAAATCCTGGCTACGTGCCTGCCGCCCCCGTATATTAGCCTATACGTCTCACGTCTCGTTTCCAGTAGAGCCCTATGAGCCTCCCGGGCCAAACGAAAAACTTCAGTAACTTCGCGAAAAAAAAACAACATTATTCTGACTTTTAATTTGGCTTCCTAGTTCAGATGTGTCTATTAATGTGTGAAACCAATTTTGAGGCATATTCACGACGATCAAGATTTCGCCTGTACAGTTGCGCGGTATTTAAAGAAAAAAAAAATGGCTCTCCGAAACAGGGGAGATTAACTGACGTGTTTAACATCCCTAAACAAATAACAAAAATGTTTCTTTCTTTTTTTTTTTTTTTAGGTTTGGGGGTTGGAGGGAAGCGTCCGTTTGCTCTGGGTGCTTCCCCTGTTTCTGCTATTTAGATGATCTCCATTCGGAGTGCGTGATAGTTCTCTATCGCGACCCTCTGTGATTACTGTCACAACTGTGATTAATATTGCGACATAAATTACGTTCGAGGCAGCGATTACCACCACGGCATGGGACTGTAATCGCTATTGCGGCAGTAATCAACTGCTTGGCACCATGGCCACATACATGTGCTAGGAATTCAACATTATCGAAGTCATTAACTTGCCAGCTCGATTGTGTCCCACACGCCACTTTGCAGAGCTCCATTCTGTATAAGGGGCATACTTTCGAAAGGGGTCTATCTTGTGGTATATGACACGGGACGCAGATGGCTATTGTGCTCTAGTCACGGCACGCTCGGCCAATAAAGTATGCGATTTTGTTCAGGTTTGTGCGTTTTTATAGGCGTAGGGTGCTTTCTTTTATGTTAACGTTTCTAGCGTGTATGTTTTTTTTTTTCGCTTTTGTTTTTATCGGCGTGTATTTTTTTTTTCTTCGCTGCTGTCCACTGTGTGCCCGAGGGCTTGTCAAGCTGTACTTTTTTCCTTGGGCCCCCCATCATAATCGATGGAAATTAAAGTTATTATTATTTTTATTATTATTATTATTATTATTGTTAACCAGTACCAAGATCTCAGGGTTGTTCCTGGGCACTGTACAACAAAGACCGACTGATTGCCTGCTTATTATTTTCGATGTGTGTTTATCTGTGTCCGTACGTGCGCGTTTTGTGTATGTACATGCTTCTGTGCTACCTCTACTCTGCTACATTTGAATGCTGGGTCTGGTCCTACAAGTCCTTGCTGGATTTGACCAGTCCCGAAAACTGAACTTGCTGCATCTACGCTCGGCGTTAAAAATTATTATTATTATTATTATTGTTATTATTAGTGTGGCTTAAAACGCCAAGATTTTTGCAAAGAAAGAGGGGTTCCCGTCATACGCATGAGTACAGTTAGGGACCCTCGCTAAGCTCGTGTAGGCATGACAGGATGTTTTTCGATTCCTGAATGCAGCTTATTGTTTCATCAGGTGCTGGGACCTATTTCTGGTAGCTCTCTTATGCTCATTCAGATTCAGATCAGATCAGATTTTATTTCCTCAAAGGTATCCCAATTGGGATACATTACATGAGGGGGGGAATAAATACAACATTCAGTGCACAATAATAAAAGGTAAACAGCAAAACAACAACAACAACAAAAACATTCACTAATCACACTTTACAAATAGGAATTACAAATGTCGCGAAATTTATTGGTATTAGTTTCATGGACGATGTGAGCGGGTAAGGAATTCCAGTCGGCAATAGCAAGTAAAAGGGGGAATTTTGAAATTTGTTAGTTCTGGAGAAGAGAGGCTGAATTTTTAGTGGATGATCGCGGCGCTTTGAAATGTAAGATGGATCTTGAATATAGAGGCTACGAAATTCCGATGATGAGTAGTAGATGCCATGAAGGAAAGCAAGACGGGCTAGTTTGGTTCTAACGGTTAGAGGTTTCAACTCCAGGCTGGTTTTAATAATTGTGACACTCGAGGTTCGTGAATAGTCATGCATGATGTAGCGTGATGCCTTGTTTTGAACAGATTCGAGCTTGTTAAGAAGGTATGCTTGATGAGGCCACCAGATGATGTTGGCGTAATTCGAGTTTGGATCGCACAAATGCTTTGTAGGCGGTTAGTTTGACTGTCAGAGATGAGCGGAAAAGGTTGCGTTTGATGTATCCGAGCGATTTACGTGCACTTGAAACGGTGTTATTGATATGATCGTTCCAGGTGAGGTCCTCTGAAGAAATTACTCCTAAGTACTTGTATGTTCGAACTTTTTCTATCACTTCGTGGTTAATGGAATAATTCCTTTGCGTGGAAGAAGGCTGACTTGCAAATGTTATAAATCTTGTTTTGTTAGTGTTCAATCTCAGTTGCCATGTGCTGCACCAAAGTGAAATCATGTTGAGGTCTTGCTGTAGCAGCGCTTGATCGTCTGGGTTGGTGATGCGCCGGTAGATAACACAGTCATCTGCAAAAAGTCTTATGGAGGATGTTAAGCTAAGAGGAAGGTCGTTTATGTAAATGAGAAATAAAAGCGGGCCCAATACGCTGCCCTGAGGGACACCGGACTTTACTGATAACTTTGAAGACTTACTTTCTCCGACATATGTAGCCTGATTACGATTTTCAAGAAAAGTGGCAATCCATTGTATGATAACAGGATGAATGTTAAAGGGAAACTCCGCTTCATTTTTGATATTTAGAAAACTATGCAGCCCTCTTCAGTATCATATAGGAAGACCCCATGTCAAATATTACGATCTAATTCCGTCTATATATTTATTAAACTGGCCAGCAAACTTTCAAACGAGCCAAGTCGCCGAAATCTGCCAACTCTAGCGTGCGACGTGAGGCGCAATCGTCAGCGCAGTCAATGCGACGGGGTTGGAGCGGCCAACGTTGAACCACTACGCCAAAGGCATGACTACGTCAATTCTCACGTTTTGGTTGTTTTTACTTCTCGGAGCGAAATTGAACGATGACGTCATGAGTTTCTCCTCCCGGTGTTGGCTCTACGGCGTCCACGTGATCACCGTAACGCGGATGCGCTAGTTTGCGCTGCCCTGCGCGTTTATCGCAAGTCCGGTTTCTCCGCTCCCCCTCTCCTCTTTCGTGTTCTCCCCTTCCCCCTCTCCCCCGGGCCATCACCGTCCACGCCATGCGAAGCGACCTGCCCGCGTCGCGTGTCCTGTACCTCGCGCCTGCGAACGTCACAAGACCACGTGGTTCGACGTGGCGTGGCCATGACTCTGAGGACACGGGACCAATGTTGCCTGACGGAACCGAAGTTTCGGTTTCGGTATCGGCTGATGTTTAAATTAAGATTACACAAATAATATTCAACATTTCGCGAATCCGAAGACGTAGAGCTGTTGAGTAGTACTTTGTGAAATGGAATCACATGTAAGCCTAAATTTTTCGGAATTGAGCGGAGTTGCCCTTTAAGTTGAGACAGCTTGTACAACAAGCGTTGGTGAGGTACGGAGTCGAAGGCTTTGGCAAAATCAATAAATATGGCATCAGTAGGTCTGGAAGAGTGAATGTTTTCGTGCAAATTAGTAACAAATTCCAAAAGTTGCGTTTCACACGAAAAGCCTTTTCTGAATCCATGTTGGTTAGAACAAATTAGGTCATGATCAGATAAGTAGCTAATGACATGGGAATATATGACACGCTCCATAATTTTGCATGGTACACTTGTTAATGAAATTGGTCTGTAATTAGAGACATGATTTTTGTTACCAGATTTAAAAATTGGTAGCACTTTCCCAAATCTCCAATCCGCCGGAAGGTACATCAGCTCTACAGATTGCTTGAAAATGAGATATAGTAGATGACAAGATATGGTTCGTGTTACCTTCAAAAGTTTGGGACATATATCGTCTTCGCCAGGTGCAGAGCTTGGGGAGAGTCAATCAATAATTGCCAAAATGCCTTCTTGTGTAAAGGTGACAGCTTCACATGATATGGTAGGGGATACATAAATTGAATCACATGTCAACGGAAACTGTTCCTCAGTGAAAACAGATGCAAAATACTCGTTAAATACTCAGAAATTCATTTAAATATTAGAAGCCTGCAGCAACCAATGGGTCGAGTTTCAAATTTCGGTTAACAACTTGAATCCGCCAATAGATATCTTTGTTTTAACCGAAATCGGTATCTCCCCTTCGCGATGTATTAAATTCATTTTAAACGGCTATAAAGAAAATTTTTATACACGTAATAATAGTAGAGGGGGTGGAATTGCGTTATATATCATGGATAGTACAGAATCTGCGCGTGTAACAATTACAGATACGGTAAAATTTGACGCGTTGGTCGCTGCGTTCGACTGGGCTGGGTTGCTACAGTCCGTTGCACCATCTAGTATGTTACCCTGCTTTTGTTGAAACTTGGCTGTCATTTTACACTGATTAAAAAAAAAAAAGAGGTCACTTTCAGGCACAGGTCATACAAGCCTTGCTTTAATACTGACATTATGGTAGCCATTGGAACCAAGGAGGCGTTATTGGTGCGTTCTCGCCGTGCGCCAAATAACACAAGTTTAAGGACGGAATTCACATGTGCAAGAAACAGAGTAAACGCGCTTATCAGGTCTGCAAAACGACGTTATTTCCAGAAAAAAGTTTTTGAAACCAGGTCAAATGCGCGAGAAATATGGGGCCTTATTAACGAATTCAGAGGACGGGCCTCGAAACAGCCAGTCATCGACACTCTGCGGAGGCTTTTTGGAATGAATAATTGCAATCAGTCGTAAATGATTTCAACAAGTTTTTTTTTTTTCGGCTTGTCAGGTACTGCAAGAGACCATGGTGACGTGTCAGCCAATTTGAGTGGTGACTTCAGAGTGTCGGTCTCTGCGTTTTTGCCGTCTCTTGACACTTATGCACATTGCGCTCCATTGTGTTTGGTATAAGGAGGAACAATAAGGCGCCTGGATTTGATAACATCCGTGTTGGCGATTTGTGTCGAAACTTTGACGCTATCAAAGAGGTCCTTGTATGCATGATAAATAGTTTTTTTGTTGTCCGGTGTCATATACCTGCAGATCTGAAGACAGCGCTGGTTAAGCAGATTTTTAAGGGAGGAACGGCAGATAAGGCACGAATGCTATCGTCCGATTTCAATCCTGCCATGCATCGGGGAAATACTTGAAAAATATCTGTTCATTGTAATGTCTAGTTTCGTCGACAGCTCTGACATTCTTTCCCGCAGCCAGTATGGCTTCGCGGCAGGAAGAAGCACACAGCTTCTGCTAGAAGACTTTTCTGATTTAATTCATAGCGCGTTTGAAAACAACCATTTTTTCCTGTGCCCTTTTCTTGGACATATCGAAAGCCTTCGATACGGTGAGCCACAAATTGCTCCTTCAGAAACTCTATAATTTCGGCTTCCGTGGCCCCCCTTTTTTTAATATACTTGAAAACTTTTTTATCGATCGCTCCCAAATCGTATCTGTCGGGCATTTTAAAAGTGCGCAGGTAATGATAAAGGCTGGTGTCCCCTAGGGATCTGTCTTGTCACCGTTACTCTTTAACCTCTATGTGAACGATATTTCCACCAGAGTATCTAGTTGTGCCATCTTTCAATATGCAGACGACAACGCACTGGTATCCCGTCATCTTAGGAATGATGAATGCCGCACGGCTATTGCAGGATGCACGCGACGCGAATAATGGACTGGTTCGGCGAGAATTGATTTACAATCAATGCGTCGAAAACAAAACTGGTTTGCTTCAGGAACCCGCTTAAAAAAGTGAACCTTGACTTGCCAGTAGCATTACACTGTTCGAGTTGCCTTCACTGCGAGTGTCCTCATCTCGATTATGTTGATCACGTGAAATACTATCTACGGTGTGTTATTTGATTCTGACATGGTCGTGGAACTCGCGCTTGTCGTCCGTTTGCGGGAAACTTCGGAGTGTTAGTTGCATACTTTTTAATCATAGAGTGTTCACGCCATTCTTCGCGAGGAAGTCGATCGTTCATGCCCTTGGCTATAGCTTACTTAGATATGGAATTACAGTGTTTGGGAATTGCGCGCAACTGTGGCAAATTAAAATTGACCGTATATTAAAGGCTTCGTTGAAGAGCGTAGGATATCAGATGGATTTTTTACCTGACATTATTGTTTTTGAATTTCTACAGATGCCAAATTTTTCTTCTTTTTTTTTTGCAAACTGTAGTGCTGCGACATTTCTGGAGTAATATGTCTTTAAGCGCCCTTTTGTACATCGAAGGAGTCTTCGCTGCACACCACGAGTTATTACCCCCTCATGATGTTACGCGTTACCGCAAAAGAGTTAGGTCTTACTACGTACCCTTCGTTTTCAATAAACTTCCTGAGAGTGTCTTCAACGCGAATACGAGGAGAAAGTTGAAAACATTGTTGGCCAATGTAACAATTTAGTGCGATTCCCCAAAATCTGCCTTTAGTACTTTGTGCCGCCTGCGTTGTCGAAATGTTACCTGCTGTTTGTTTCTTCATCTGTTTGTACTAGCCACTTGATATTTTCGTCGTCCGACTTGCCGAGTCCTGTCCCACAAGCCCATTGTGGCTTGGACAGACCCGTATTTTTACTGTGTTTCTGAATTCCTGTGTAATAAACTTTATTATTATTATTATTATTATTATTATTATTATTATTATTATTATCTATTATATAAACAATAACAAACGCGACCATTTTCCTCTGTTTCGCATCTCGGCTGCTAAGTCGTGCGTGGTTGCGGTGCACACTCGGATAGGCGGTAGCTCCCCGCTCTTCTCCTCTGCAGTTGGGAATAGTGCACGCGATTGTGTGGCGTGTTGCATGCTGCGACGGCACGCCGATTTGGGGGGAACAAGCCGTGACGTTGTAAAGCAGACGTTCTCCCCGCGGGGCTCGGCGGCCAGCGATACATTGTGATGCGGCGTTGCCTTTGTTGTTGCGAGCCGCTCGGGGATTTCTTCGCCCAGAAACGTTCGTGGGAGATCCGAAGGCCCGACTGGGAACCCGGAGACCAAATGGGCACCTGTCAGCCTTTCGCGCGGAGCTCGAGAACAAAGTTTTGACACGAGGAGGTCGTTGTATGCAAGTCGTGCGACCGAGATGCCGTTTGCAGCGCCTGAATGGACCTTTTTCACATACCGACGGCACCAGGCGGTGGCTGCACGAACTACAAATCGAGGAAGGGACCTACCTGCGCTACCAATCGATAATGGGAGCTATGCTACCAGTTTCTTCGTTCTCTGAGCAGCAGGGCGTGCCCAACGCGCCGCACAAGTGGGGCATCCGTGGCGTCCACTTAAACGTCGTGTTATTCTTTCCGTCCGCTTTCTTTTTTGCGTAACACAATTATATGTATGCTGCAATTACGTTTGCTACTCGCTGATCTATAGCCTCCTTCCGAATTTCCTCGATTTTAGGTGCCAATTTCCGCCGCTTGGCATCGGGCGCTCGCGCGTGCGCAGAACGCTTCTCGAAAAAGGTCCATTCCTACCTTGCTTTATACGTCGTCCGTGCACTTTTTGGTGTGAACTCACGTCCGCACACTGGCGCTGCGGACACCGCGGGTGCGCGGGATATTCTTCGTATGGTGTAACTCCAACCCTCTACAGTCGTTGTTAAAACGTTTTATTTACATATAGATGAGATGAGCCGATGCCTCGCTCGACTGTAGTCATCTGCGACGCGTGTTCCATAGAATACACTGCGATGTGTGTTCCATAGAATACACTGCAGTTGCCGTAGCAGGCGTCCCCAAAACGGTGGCGCGTCGAACGACGCGGAGGCGGGGGGGGAGGAGGGGGGGGGTGTTGAGGGGCGGTGACGACGCAGGAACCAGGCGCGAGTGTCGCTGTCGTCACGGAGTCCCAACTTCTGGCTGCTGTAGCTTCCGTGGGCTGCCACGCTGGAGAGCGACTTCCAGCAGAACAGGCGTCTGCCACATCGACCACCGCTGCGTGACACCGCCAGGGTCGCGACCGGCGACAGCGCGACACTTCTATGACATCATCGGGCGGAAATCGAGGGACCACTTTTTGCGACGCGGTACACACACACCAGTCGGAGGCGCCGTCCAGGCGCCATAGCAATACCACCCACAAGCCAAGGCCTGCATATTTACCCCGCAATCGTCATCACAAGTGGATAGACGCAACGGCGCCAACCTTGCGTGAACACCGTCGACAGCGCGTCTTGCAGCGTCTCGCAACGAGCGCGAC
The DNA here is from genome assembly GCA_037355805.1 of Ixodes ricinus. Taxonomy (NCBI): domain Eukaryota; kingdom Metazoa; phylum Arthropoda; class Arachnida; order Ixodida; family Ixodidae; genus Ixodes; species Ixodes ricinus. Next base: position 51,091 of record JAZHYW010004965.1, read on the forward strand.
GCTAACACGCTACGACTACGAGACGGACGCGCTCACGTCGAGCTTCAGCGCGTTTGTCGCTCGGGACGGGTGGGGAGCCGCTAACGATGACGTCATGCGCGGGCCTTGTCTTCTGGGTGGTATTGGATGGAGGCCGGTCTAGAAGCGAGTTTTCGGCGTCCTCGGACTTTAGAATCGCGTCGTAGGCGCCGCGGTCGTCTCGGAGGCCGTCTCTTGTGCGCGCATAGAAGGAGGTGGCAATTTCTTTCGTCCAATTTGGCCGGGCCAATCTCGCAGGGCGTTGGAGTGGACCCTCGCCGGCTCTGACCACCTAGAAGACGAGGCCTGCGCATGACGTCATTGTTGGTGGATCCCCGCGACGCGGGGCTGACGCATCCGTCTGGGTGTCGCTGCATGCTCTATCTGTGACGTCGCGCTTGTGCGAGACGCTGCGAGGCTTGTTCGCCGGGATGCTCATGCAGGCTAGGCGGCGCGGCGTGGGTCCCCTAATGATGACGTCTGGGGGTGCAGGCCTTGTCCTCTATCGCATCGACTCGCCCGAAACGACTCGCGACGAATCGACTCGGCTGAAGGTTCCTGCTTGTTCGAATCGCATGCGGCGTCGCGTGCCCTGCGCTCACAATGGACGACCCCACGCAATGCGTGGTCTGGTCAACGGCCGTTATGTGCGTCCGGCAGCTCTCGTTGTTGACTCTGCGACAAGCGAGTTGGCGGACATCTCTGATGCACTTTTGTTGGTGTTTGTGGACGATCGGGACGGTTCAACGTTGCTCGGGTGTTTGGGGTGCTAGCAGACACCTTTACCTCAGAAAGGTAACTGACGACCGTTACTTGCTCGAAAACTGACTGTTGCTCGTTAGCCGATTCTCAAAAGGGAAGGGTTACTTTAGCTCAGCAGTAACGAGTAACTTTTCTCGTTACTTCGACGACCAAATACACGACTGCTTTTGTTTCGTGGTTTAGTGTTTTCAGTAGTCGTTTAGCTTAGGCTGTAGCTGCCTCTCCAAGTTTTCATCAGGTATATTTCCCCGCTTCCTTGAGTGTACATCTCCGGCGACGCTGAAGAGTCGTTCTACTGACGCGCTCGAAGGAACGGAAGTGTTGTGCTTCAGCAAGAGCTGCCGAATCTGGGATTCCCCCCCCCCCCCCTCTTTTTTGTTCTCTCTGCTTCTAAATTTCCAAGTTGACAACGGGTTCTGTGGCTTCCCGTGTTGGCAACCTCCGGGTTTACATTCGGTCTGTACGCGAGTCTAGAAGGTTCATCCAGCGAACATTATTGTGTTCACTGGGTGAAGGACATTACTATAAGTCGGTGACAGGTCAAGAACGAAGTGAAGCTCCTCCCACCCTTTCCACTTCAGCGGAGCGAATGGTGGAGAGGAGGTCGCCTCCCCTCCAGCGTTCGCTCCGCTGAAGTGGAAAGGGGTGGGAGGAGCTTCTACTTCGTTCTTGACCTGTCACCGACTATAGCTATAGAGTTCGACTGGCGTGTTCAGCGATAATCGTTTCTATACTGCCGGGCCATCTGCGTTAGTCGCAATATACGACTCAGGTTCGAATTAAAACGAGGCTGTTTAAACGGTTGTTGTACACATTACTCCTCAAAAGTAACAAAACACCGTTACTCCTTACCTTGAAAGTAACTATAAGTATGTTACTCTTTTTTTAAGTACATTACTCGTTCCTTTTCTACAAAAGGAACGAAATGGGTTGCTCCTTATTGAAAAAAGTAACTATTATAGGTAGAAGTCACTCGTTACATAGTAACGCGCTACGTGCATGGCTGGGCGTGCTAGTGAGTTCAGTTTCAAGCTTCAACGCACGTTATTTCAATTTCATGGGAACGTTATTTCAGTTTCACCCAGAGAGGAAATTGAAATAACGTTCCGAGCTAGAATATATGTGCAAGCTGCTAGGAGGTAAGCCACAATCTGACCGATGTCTTTAGAGTTTTAGCGTATCGTTCCAGCGCACCGATAACGATACCCCATAAGGCGCAGGCGCCAATAGAGAGTTTTACTAGATTGCTCCGATACCTTCCGATAACGATACCCAATAACGGAACGATGCACGCGCAAAGGCGTCGGCGGAGTAACGGGTATCGTTAGAGAGTTTTAGCAGATCGTTCCGAGAACTCCGATAACGATTCCCGACACCCCGCCGACGCCTTTGCGCGTGCGTCGTATCGTTATCGGCATCATTATCGGAGGTATCGGAAGTGGAACGATCTATACTGAAGCTCTCTTGTTACGGATAGGGAGCTTCTGCGCCTGTCCCACGCGCGCTTTGCGCGCCTCGATGTATCGCCATTTGGGCGGTCGGCAGTGACCTACTGGCCGTGGATAGGGGACGCGCGATTGCCCTGACCCGTAAGCGCCCGGCGCCCGCCGACGCCTTTGCGCGTGCGTCGTATCGTTATCGGCATCATTATCGGGGAGGGGGTCATCGCCTCGGGTACGGATGGGAGTGCTAGCGATCGGCTCGAGGGCGTACGCTCCCGGATCGCGGACGCCTTGTGGCCGTGCCCGGATCGTCGGCATCGTTATCGGTGCCTGTGGGACGTCTTACTGGCCGCGGTTCCGTGGGGAGTTTTAGCAGATCGTTCCGAGAACTCCGATAACGATTCCCGACACCCCGCCGACGCCTTTGCGCGTGCGTCGTATCGTTATCGGCATCATTATCGGAGGTATCGGAAGTGGAACGATCTATACTCGAAGCTCTCTATGTTACGGATAGGGAGTTTTAGACAGATCGATCTGAGAACTCCGATAACGATTCCCGACACCCCGCCGCCGCCTCAAAGCGCGTGCGATCAGTATCCGTTGTCGGCATGATTATCGGAGGTATCGGAGGTGGAACGCTCTATACCCGAAAGCAGCTCTTGTTACGGATAGAGTCTTGTTTAGCGCTCTACGGAGTTCTCTCGATCAGCCGATTCACCGGACGTACCCCGGCCGTACCGCCTGTGTGGCGGCGAGGGTCGGGACCGGGCCGTCGTCATCGGTCCACGTCCGGCAACCATCTTCCGGGACGTGGAATTGTTTAAGGTCCCGGTGACAGGTTGGTCCTGTGGACTCACCACTGAGATGGCGAATTAGTGTATATGCAAGCGGGGAAAGCTCTCTGCCTACACGAAACGGACCATCCCACCTGTTGGCCAGGAGGCCGTGAAGCAGATCGTTCCGAGAACTCCGATAACGATTCCCGACACCCCGCCGACGCCTTTGCGCGTGCGTCGTATCGTTATCGGCATCATTATCGGAGGTCATCGAAGTGGAACGATCTATACTGAAGCTCTCTTGTTACGGATAGGAGTTTTAGCAGATCGTTCTGAGAACTCCGATAACGATTCCCGACACCCCGCTGACGCCTTTGCGCGTGCAGTCGTATCGTATATCGGCATCATTATCGGAGGTATCGGAAGTGGAACGATCTATACTGAAGCTCTCTTGTTACGGATAGGGAGTTTTAGCAGATCGTTCCGAGAACTCCGATAACGATTCCCGACACCCCGCCGACGCCTTTGCGCGTGCGTCGTATCGTTATCGGCATCATTATCGGAGGTATCGGAAGTGGAACGATCTATACTGAAGCTCTCTTGTTACGGATAGGGAGTTTTAGCAGATCGTTCTGAGAACTCCGATAACGATTCCCGACACCCTGCCGACGCCTTTGCGCGTGCGTCGTATCGTTATCGGCATCATTATCGGAGGTATCGGAAGCGGAACGATCTATACTGAAGCTCTCTTGTTACGGATAGGGAGTTTTAGCAGATCGTTCCGAGAACTCCGATAACGATTCCCGACACCCCGCCGACGCCTTTAGCGCGTGCGTCGTATCGTTATCGGCATCATTATCGGAGGTATCGGAAGTGGAACGATCTATACTGAAGCTCTCTTGTTACGGATAGGGAGTTTTAGCAGATCGTTCCGAGAACTCCGATAACGATTCCCGACACCCCGCCGACGCCTATTGCGCGTGCGGCGTATCGTTATCGGCATCATTATCGGAGGTATCGGAAGTGGAACGATCTATACTGAAGCTCTCTTGTTACGGATAGGGAGTTTTAGCAGATCGTTCTGAGAACTCCGATAACGATTCCCGATACCCCGCCGACGCCTTTGCGCGTGCGTCGTATCGTTATCGGCATCATTATCGGAGGTATCGGAAGTGGAACGATCTATACTGAAGCTCTCTTGTTACGGATAGGGAGTTTTAGCAGATCGTTCTGAGAACTCCGATAACGATTCCCGACACCCCGCCGACGCCTTGTGCGCGTGCGTCGTATCGTTATCGGCATCATTATCGGAGGTATCGGAAGTGGAACGATCTATACTGAAGCTCTCTTGTTACGGATAGGGAGTTTTAGCAGATCGTTCCGAGAACTCCGATAACGATTCTCGACACCCCGCCGACGCCTTTGCGCGTGCGTCGTATCGTTATCGGCATCATTATCGGAGGTATCGGAAGTGAACGATCTATACTGAAGCTCTCTTGTTACGGATAGAGTTTTAGCAGATCGTTCCGTAGAACCCCGATAACGATTCCCGACACCCCGCCGACGCCTTTGCGCGTGCGCCGTATCGTTATCGGCATCATTATCGGAGGTATCGAAGTGGAACGATCTATACCGAAGCTCTCTGTTACGGATAGGGGTTTTAGCAGATCGTTCCGAGAACCCGATAACGATCGACACCCCGCCGACGCCTTTGCGCGTGCGTCGTATCGTTATCGGCATCATTATCGGAGGTATCGGAAGTGGAACGGATCTATACTCGACTAGTCTCTCTTTGTTACGGATAGGGAGTTTTAGCAGATCGTTCCGAGAACTCCGATAACGATTCCCGACACCCCGCCGACGCCTTTCGCGCGTGCGTCGTATCGTTATCGGCATCATTATCGGAGGTATCGGAAGTGGAACGATCTATACTGAAGCTCTCTTGTTACGGATAGGGAGTTTTAGCAGATCGTTCCGAGAACTCCGTTAACGATGCCCGATACCCCGCCGACGCCTTTGCGCGTGCGTCGTATCGTTATCGGCATCATTATCGGAGGTATCGGAAGTGGAACGATCTATACTGAAGCTCTCTTGTTACGGATAGGGAGTTTTAGTGGATCGTTCGTACCCCTGATAACGGTACTCGATAGGGATACATGTGCAAAGGCGTGGGCGGTGTATCGGGAATCGTCATCGGAAGGACCTACTGGAAATCTATTAGTTTTAGTAAATCATTCCGATAACTCCGATGCCGGTACCCGATAACGACACGATGCATGCACAGAGGCAGCGGCGGCGTATCGGGTTTTCGGAGTCGTCGGAACGGTCTAGTAGAACTCTCTACCGTTATCGGAGCCCGAAACCGATCCTTTAGCCGTCGTTCGCTCGGGCCTCGGCTCCTTCCATCGGTGGCATCCCCCGCGTCGTCTCTGGACGACGACGAAATCGTGCGCCGTGCGCCGACTGTATGGGAGGGACGCCCATCGAGATTCGAGGCTCCACTTCTCGTGCGCTCACGATCATGTGGCCGAGTCAATAGCACCTACAGACGAGAAGGCCCGCTCCTTTCCCCCCAAACGTCATCATTGGTGGATACATCGCTGCCAGTGCGTCTCGCCGCGTCTTACAATGAGCGCCACGCTCTCACGTGGCGACGCCAAGACGGGCGCTTTGCCGCTTTGCTCTCGTCGAGCTTCAGCGTGTCTTGGGGCGGGGATCCACTAACGATGACGTCATGCGCAGGCCTTGTCTTGGAGGTGACATTGGCGGACGTTGCACGCACACATATCACGGCGTGTGTGCGTGCAACAAATTCTTGAACCGTTCGTACGCTGGATGCGGTCTGGGGTAGATACTTCTCGCGCTCCACTACGGTCACGCTCGGGATTGCCGCAATCGTCCGACGTGATACTGTTACGTGCAACGCTGACGGAGGTAGCTTCGGGGGCGGTACGCCGGCCGCGGCCACGCACTGCTGTACAGAGGCGAAGCGCAAGAAATGGTGTCATCTATCCTCTGCAGGGCGCGAAAGTATGCGGCCGAGCTGGTGAGGAAACATGGTAACCCAGACCCTGAAAGAACGGGCGAGGTCTTGTCCGTTGTTTTCTTTCTCCCTTCTCTCAGGGTTTAGATTATGACACCTATCCCCTTGTCTTCTGCCGCTGGCGAATTATGACATCTATCCACTCGTCTCGCTGGCTTCTGCGCATGCGGAGTTGACGCGACCGATTCGTAATCGGTTTTCTGGGAAGTGGTACCCCGAAGGATGACGTGCATCTCGCCAAGCACCTCGCCGACTTCCCGAAATGTTCTTCGTCTCCCGCTTTGTTTTTTTGTGTCGACGAAAGTATCACTTTTACTCAGCTTACATAGCACATGCGCAGTTTTCGAGGAGGCGCCTTCGCAAGTATCGCTCGGTTGGGAGACCTGCTCGCCCTCACTCGGCACGCGAGGCACGTCCGCAGTAAATAACGGCGCCTCATCTGCGGCCGTGAAGCCTCAAAAGCGGAACCATGCACTGGAACCGAGAGCGTCGATATGGTATCGGAGCTGGGATGATCGATCGTTACAACCCTTTGTTCTTGTGGCATATCTGTAACGGCCTTCGGATCAGCGTCTTCTCAATCAGGCACGCCGGAACAAGAAAGTGGGTCTGTCGGTGTATCTAGTCGCCGCGAATGGAGCTTTCACGCTGCGCTGCTTTTGGACGTCCTCGGAGAGGCGTGAACGTAATGAACGCCTCGAGGAAGGTAGTACCGTAGCGGGTGTTGGCAAGCGAGGGGTGGATCCGCGTCGACCTTGTCTTCCCCGTTCGTGACGTATACAGCTGGCGTAACGTGAGGCGTTGGCGGTGCTTGCCGGGACGTCGATTGGGTGCCAGCGGGCAGCCGCGCTATACCATCATTACCGGAGGGCGTAGGTAGGCGGGCGAGTCTGCCCAGATCTCAGAGTGTTGGCAACTGCTCCAGGGGGGTCACGTGGTCTGTGGACCGCCCTTACAGGACGAGCTGCGGCCAGGAAGTGGCGGAAGCGTCGATCATCCGCCTGCTTTCTTTGTCACCGCTACACTCTATCGAGTTCTTCTTTTTGGAACGATGTAGCGGCTTGGTTACTTTTTTACAGAAGGAACGTATTTGCCTTACTTTTTGATTCAGTAACGAGGCACTGTAGTTACTTCTGGAGAGGAACGTACAACACAAGCTACCCGATTTGGTTTTCAACACAACGCGCGCCTGTGACTTTCACAAAAAAAAAAAAGATGTTAGCAAAAAAATTATGAATGCGCTAAAAAGTTAGGCATTATTAACGACAAAATACTAAAAGGCAGCTACTGCTTCAGAAGGGGAAAAAAAAAGCAATATAGGTATATACATCCAGAGAGAGCGACGAGAAAGTACCCGGTTACTTTCGAACTGAAGTGACGCGTTCATTTTGAATCCCAGTAAGGAGTAACTGTTATTTTTTGAGCGATTCACGCGTAACGTTATTTAGTTACTTTTGTTTTTCAGCAACGCGTACACGTCTTGTCACCGCGCGTGACAACTTCCCAGACGCGCACTTGCTTTGCGTGACGTCCAGAGAGCGCGGTCGGAGAGGCGTTTGACCGCACTGCGGGTGAGGCCAGCTGCTCGTTGGCGACACGTTTGTCGCCTGTTGGCGCGTCGTTCCGTCTTGGGCGCTCTCGCTCGATTGCGTCTGGAGGCGCGCCGTCCCTTCAGGATAAGTTGCTGAATGTTGGTAAATCGGCTCGAGGCGGAACTGGCTTTGCATGATTTGCTCGTCTGTAGGCGGCTGCAACGGTCGTTTGAAGTTGGTTGCCGGTAGCGCTTCTCTCTTTAGTCCTTTTCAAAGCCCTCCTGTACATTTTACGCCAAGGAGAAATCAGATTTGCTGCGTGTTAGTCCCCCGGACACAGTTTTCTATCCAACGAGCTGACCTTCTGGCCGATGTTCTCGCGGACGTTGTGGCGGACGTTGTAGCGCGTTATAGCTAGGGCTTACATATAGCGCATAGTATACCCCCGTTATGGCGGATAGCAAACGTTCTAGCAGACGGTTCTAGCTCACCGTAGCGGACGTTTTTGCGGACGTTGTAGTGGACGTTCTGGCAGACGTTGCAGAGGACATTCTAGCAGACGACCTTCCTTCTAACAGACACCTCGGAACGGTCTCTGCCGTAGTAAGATCCCACACGTGGCGAAATTGACTATTCGCAGATATACAGATATCATTAGAGTCGTTACCACCACTCTCGTATTCCACCGTTTACGTAACGGCACTACGAGGTTTTGGCACTTTGAGTGCTTGCGGTTGAACTCGTGCATGCCGACGTTTCGACCCCCCGGCACCCCAGCTGGTCCAGTGTCCGATTCACGGTTTGGCAACGCTGCTTGCGTTCAGTTCTCCGCGGAGCGGCGAACGCCCGTGGCGAGTCTTCCAAGGACCAACGGTACACTCGCGGGTTCGCAGCATCGTGGGACCAACCCCCTGTTTTCGCATGCGTAGAGCCCGCAGCATCTGTGAGCTAACACGCTCGTTTGGAAACAAATTATAAAATCGAATGAAGCGCCATCTCTGTTTTTGCTAAGCAGTAACTTAATGTGCATCTTTTTTTTTTTTATTTTTACGAGTATTATAGTGTTTTTACAGGTTGTTTTTATTTCTCGTTTTAAAACAGCGGCGAAAGCTACATTATATGCGGTCTGTGCAGATGAAGTATACGGCCAGGGTGACACAATATAGGGGGATAATCGTCGCGTTAAGTCGGATAATTCACTAGCATTTCTTCAGCAACTTTTGTCAGCAAGAAAAATAATATTGTTTTCTTTCTCGCTGACAAGTCCGATTTACCGAAAGAGATGCTACAGGCACCCACGATTGACGGTATTAGGTTTGGGTAAACGTCTGGCTCATAGGGAATTCAGCTTTTTTTCTCTATTATCTTTCTATCCAGGTAGCGTCATGTTCTCAAACCTTCTGCTCAGGCGGAAAAACAGTCTTTTTTTCTTCTTGCAGAACTCCCTGTAAACCGAAAGGAATGCGTAATGGCTGCCTTCATGTCGCAATTCTACTTGCGATTTCGCAACTAGAACGTCACTCGTGAAAAAAAAAAAGGAAGTTGCGGCGTTTTTGTCGCACCTGCCAAATCTGTCTGTCTGTCTGAAATACTTTATTAAAGGTGTATCATGAGTCGCAACCAAAATTGCGATATATTAAAATCGGCTTCGTTTATTAGAAAAAAAAAAAAAAAAGAGAGTGGCAATGTTTGACGCAGAAGCGAGTCATATGCTATATAAAACGGGATTCATATAATTGGGGAGTTTTGTTTGTTTTCTTCTGGGAATCATCGAGCGTATACATTTGGCGCTGGCTCATGTCGGAGGCCTCATACAGTCGAGTCCGGTGCGCAGGGATGTTTTCGGCTGCGTATACTCGCGAGCGGCAGGGAATACTCACGAGCAATCCGTTGCCGAGGAATTTTCGAAGAGAGCGCGCGCCCTGCAGTACGAAGCAAAAGGGCGCCAAGACGCGACACATTTTAAACAAACAAACAAGAAATAAAAATAAACCGCGCTCCAATGGCATAATTTGAAGCACATACGTAAAGTACGAGAGCTGTTAGTTAAATAATTAAACTTAATTATGTTCCTGAGATTATAGTTCGTTTCGGCGCGCTACATACTTATGGCGCCCTAAGGAAATTTCAGTAATTGTAACTGCAAATGAGTGGTAACTCCGAGCACGCGTTTGATTCCAGTTGTCAACGCTATAGGTTGACAAACACTCGAATTCGGCTTCGATTGTGTCTGAGCGTATTAGCGCTGCACGTTGCCACTTGCTCCGACTCTGCCGTGAACGTACGTGGGCCTAAAGGGAACCGTTTCAGGATCTCTTCCCTGTTGACAGCCTGAACTGTTCACCAGCAACCGCTACACACGTCGATGTCGTGAGACGTACAGTCGGCACGGAATGAAACGCGCACAAGGAGCGCATGGTTTTCGACCCACGCTGAGTCACCTAGAGACGCAACACCGAAGGTTTGGATGCACTGAGCAAGAGTCTAACACATCGAAGGAAGAGCCATCTTCTTGCAGCTCCCATCTGGTTCAGGTGGTGCAGCATTTAGCGAAAACCGGGCACCCACTGTTCGCGTTTCATTCCGTGCCGACTGTACATAAGCGGGAATGTATGGAATGTATTTGCGACTTAATCACGTGTCAGCTCGGGTAACCGCTCGATTGTCTTCGGTCGTCTCTGTCACTCGAGCGTGTAGATGTAACCTCAGACTTTATTTCTTACGATATATGTACAGCCACTGATAGTGAAAAAGGGTGTCTCGGTTCCGCAGCCTCTAGCAGGCGCGCCTTCCGCCGTGCTTTGGAGGCGCGTGCACGCTCCGAGCTCACGAGAAGCGTCGTGGAAGGCAGGAAGCGGACAGTTGAGAACTCACACGACGGAGGTGTTCTCCCCCCTTATGGTTCCTGCCCCTAGACGTCACGACCGAGATTATTTGATTGCAAAATACTGCCAGTCCCTGTTGGAATTTTTGCGGGAGTTACGACAAGAAAAAAAAATACAAACGGGGGCAAAAACAGGAATCGCATATCAATTCATGAATGGACAAAGTTATTTTGTCGCCCGGATGCCACTTCGGTACGTTAAAGCCTCTGCGCTAGTAGGACTCAAGCGTTAGCGCAGCCCCATGACCGATTGGCAAACGAGGTTCACTTTAGCCCGTGCAGCCACGTACACGCCTAGTGCCAGCCGGTATGCTGAAAAAGGTCCGTCGCAGTCTCCCCTCTAGCCGTTCCAAAGGAGATCTTGGCGCCCCGTCGTCTCCGCGCTCACTCATTTACCCTCCCTCGGTGTCTCGCCGTATTGTCCTTATTTAGCCAAATCGGGGGAAGAAAAAGTTTGAACGGGCCCTCGAGAGAATTTGTCCTTTGAAGAATGACCGCCGAGTACAACTACGAGTCCACCAAGGCCGTCGAAGAAGCTATAGAATGCAAGCGTCGGAAACGACAGCGCAGCCAGACGCGTGTGTCCGTACACCAGACGTGGTACGGGACTCGATCGATCCGAGTACGCGTGGCTTTATTGGCCCACGAGGACTCGGAGGCGACCCGGGTAGCCTTTCCTAGGTTTTCTACTTTCTTTTCTTTCCTCCCTTACCCGGAATAGAAGTGCAAGAATAGGCCGTATATCTTCCATACAGTAATACGTAACCGAACGAAG